>CM074693.1:19062520-19084357 GCA_037355405.1 Vitis amurensis
GCTCCATTTCCTACCTTTCATATACTATTTAAGCTTCATTTATTATATTTAATGAGACCATAAATGAAGTAGCAATTAATGAATTTTTATAAGCTTATAAAAGACTATTGGAATGAAAAAAAAATCATCCGGAGCAAAAAAGTTTGAATGAGTTCATTCTCTCTCTCAATTTTCTTTTCCAACTTACGTTATGTTTATTCTAGTTTTATAATATTAGAGAAAATTTTCCCTCTTCTATCTTATACTTCACAAGAATTATCAAAATAGGTGGGCCCTTCAAGTCATTATCACCACCAGCTTTTCCAAAAAAAAAAAAAACAGACAATCCCTTTTGAAAAGAGAGATTAAATTATGCTTTGTAATTATAATTAGAAATAAATCTATTTTTAATTATTCTAATATTTCTTATTTTCCATGCAATAAGGGGACATTTGGTGAATTCTGTAATAAATTAATGATTTAATTTAAGTTTTTAAGCATGTTAAATGTACTTAAGAATATTATTTTAGTCAAAATTAACTTAATATAATAAGCTAAAATAAATGTGTTCTTGTAGACTAGAACTCTCATTTTTATTTTTATTTTATTTAAAATTCTTTATCTTACTCATTAGTTTTTCCTTATCTTATTTCTCTTATAAATTTTTGTTTGACAGTGTAAAAAAAAAATAGTATTCCTAAATAAAGTTAATTTCTAGAGTAAGAATTAAATAATAAAATTTAATAAATTCAACAAAATCCATTGAATTATCTTAACTCATCAAATTCAATTTTCCTTTTTCCAAACTATAAGAGAAAATATAAATTTGAATAATTATTGAATGTTTCAAAAATTAAGAATATTTTTTATTTATTTTTTAATTTCTGGATGACTAACTTGGACGATTTGCCATACCTTGATTTAGCAACAGCCAACAAATTTTTTGCAAATGTAGCATAAAGACCCCGCATTTCGGCTCAATGCGTTTCCCACTTGAATGGCAAGCTTGGTTTTTATTTTTTTAAAAATAATTTTTATTAATTAAAAAAATAACTTGGAGTCGCCACTTATTTTTGTTTTATTTTTTAAAAGGGTAAACAAAATAAGAAATAAAAACCCTAAGCGTGACTCCTCATTTTAGAAAAGGTGATCTACGAAAAACCGGATCGGGCTCGGGGGTCAGGTTACCTATCAGGAAGGTACGGTAAAAAACCATAACACCCCTCTAAGTCCCTAAAGTCGGGTCTCTACTAATAAGATGAAGCTGACATGACAATCAGTAGGAAAATCAATGGATACTCAAATTGATCATGCGCATATGAGAATCAAAACACTCAGTAAAGAACGATCGAAGTGGGAGCGGGGCATACCTTGGCATCAAACGATCAAAGCGCTATCAAGAGAGCGGGTTAGTGCACAATTAAGAAATAATCTCATGCATGTCAGAGAATAGGATGAATCAATCGTGTATGATAATCCGATCAAACAATCAATCAATCAATCATGAAGTCACCCATGTTGGACCCCCACCAAAGCCCGATTATTTTTGCATGACTTAACTCCATTATTCGGATTTATGAAAAATTCGTTCGTACTTATTAAAATCAAGAGGAGCAAAAGATTGTTTGAAGACTAGAATGAGATTAAAACTATTTGAGAAAAAAAAAAATCGGATTTTTTGAAATTTATTTGAAAAATTGGAGTCTCGAAGGTTTTTAAAAATTGGAATTTTAAAGTTTATTTGAATATTAGAATTTTAGAAACTAAATGCGAGAATGAGAATTTTTAGAAATTAAATTTGAACAAGATTGGAAACTTGAAAGTGATTTGAGAGTTTGGGATTTTAAGTGTGGGGATAAGTAGATGAGTGAATAAGTAAGGGAATGGAATAATAACGATGGTGAAATGATAAAGATTAGGTAAATAATTGCGAAAGATGGAATTTTAGAGATTGAAGGTGTGAATCTTAGAGATTGAAAACTTAAGAATTTATTTAGAGATGAGATCTTTGATATATGAATAACTGAATAAGTAAATGGATGAGATAACATTAATAACGAAAATAATCATTAAACAAATGGATGTGAATAGTGGAATTTTTTAGATTGGAATTCAGATTTTTGAAGAGTTGAACTTTAATGATTGAAATTTTTAAAAGAAATGAATAAATAAATAAATGGAATTATAATAATAATGACCAAAATAATATTTAAACGAACAAAAGTGAATAGTGGAATTTTTTTAGATTGAAAATTAAATTTGATAGTTAGATTTTCGAAGAATTAAACTTTAATGATTGGAGTTTTTAAAAGAAAGAAATAAAAAAATATGGAATAATAATAATAATAACAAAAATAATGTTTAAACGAATGAATGTGAAAATTGGAATTTTTGAGATTGAAAATTAAATTAGGAAGTTAGATTTTTTAAGAATTGAACTTTAACGATTGGAGTTTTTAAAAGAGATAAATAAATAAATATAGAATAATAATAATAATTAACAAAAATAATATTTAAACGAGTGAAAGGGAATAACGGAATTTTTGAGAATTAAAATTAAATTTGGAAAATTAGATATTTGAAAATTAAACTTAAAAAGTGGAGTGTTGAAAATTAAATTAAAAATTGGAATTTTGGAAATTATTTGAAAATTGAAATCTTGAAAATTAAATTTGAAAATTGAAATTTTGATGAATTATTTGACAATGGAATTTTAAAAAATTTAATAAATAAAATAATAACAATAATAAAACAAAAATAAATAAAATAAATAAATAAATAAAGATGCATGTCTGGTGGAAAATGGTAGGAATTGATTTATTAAAATTGGATTTATTTAAAAATCAAGAAAGAAAATTTGAAGAATTAAAATCATTTAAAAACAAGAATTTTTTTTTTTGAAAATTGGTTTCTTGAAAGCATGCATGAAGATATAGGGGTGAGACGCGTGGGCTTTAAGAGTGATCCACCAAAGTTGCCTTGAGACAAACCAAACTCATTCCATAAGAGCCACAAGTTTTTAGCAATGATGAAAGGCCCATTTTCATAAGCTACAGGCAACTCACTACCACACCTTAGTCTTCAGTCAACCAAATGACAATAGGTCCTTCCTGTTGTCTCGCCATTCGAGGAAAAAGGAGAACTATCTTGCAGCACCAGAATGCTTAAACTGCTGGCAGCCCGCATGATGCTTCATATCGACGACTCGCCAAGTCCTCCCAAGATCAGCAAGTCTTCGTCTTGTGAAGTCCGTTGTCGGACGCCGTCACAGCCAAGGACGACCAGCTGGGATCAGAGGACACCGACTTCACTTCCTTCATGCCGGCCATTGATTCCGCCATACTTCCGTCCATCACCAACACGTCTTCTTCCACCCTTACCTCCGGTGTCGGCGTCACTTCTAGGTTCTTCGCCATTAATGAACTGAAGCCTAGGCTTGAGAGGGTAAGTTCCGACGAGAGAAAGTATCGGAAGGTTAGAGAGATGGTGGGAGAAAAAAATGTTATTTCCACATTAAAATTAAGTGGGTGGCCCACTAACCTAGTATTTAGCCAATTAAAATAATATCCACTATCTTTAAACTGTTATAGATATTTACCATTGATGGACTAAGTAAATTATAATAATTTTAATATTATTATTTGAGATAATTAACAGTTATTTCGATTGACACGTTCAGAACGGTTTTTGAACGTGTATTCTTGGCCCTCTTCTCCTATCAATAAAATATATATACAGAAACCCCTTCATGTGTGGTGTGTGCTTTTCCATCAATTACAGAAAAATAACTGTGTGTATTAAGGTTTGATAAGGAGAAAAAGAGATCAAGGTTTTATGATCTATAAGCTGAAGGGAAATCTCTCATGGCTGCGTCTTCTTCAAATGGTATGTGATCTATTTGTTAATTACTGGTTTTTTTTTATTATTTTATTATTATTTTATTATCAGAGACGAGTTTGAATCATAATGATCTGGATTATTGTATGTTTATTTCCGTGTTAAATTCCAACAATTGGTATCAGAGCAAGGTTTTGAATTTAAATATTCAGATCATTGATTTATAAAAGATTAGATTTTTGAGATTCATCTTCCATTAATTCGTCTCACTAAAATTAATAAAATAAACAAAAGACCAGCTTAACGCATAGAAGGAAGTTTTTTTTTTTTTTCTCTTCAAACGCAATGCTGACTGGATCTATGCCGGTGAGGGGCGCTGGTTTGGCGTCAGTCCGTTGGCCATTTTCAGGCGCCGTTTTCAGGCGCCATTGTTGGCCCTTTTTAGGTGCCTTTGCTGGCCATTTTCAGGCACCATTTTAGGTGCCTTTGCTGGCCATTTTCAGGCACCATTTCAGGTGCCTTTGCTGGCCATTTTCAGGCACCATTTCAGGCGCCTTTGCTGGCCATTTTCAGGCACCATTTTAGGTGCCTTTGCTGGCCATTTTCAGGCACCATTTCAGGCACCTTTGCTGGCCATTTTCAGGCACCATTTCAGGCGCCTTTGCTGGCCATTTTCAGGCGCCATTGCTGGTCGTTTTTAGGCGCAATTGTTGGCCACTTTCAGGCGCCATTGCTGGCCGTTTTCTGGTGCCATTGCCGGCGCCATTGAAGGTACCATTTTCAGGCTCTCTATGCTGGTTGCAGGCACCATTGCCGGTGCCATTGGAGGTGCCGTTTTCAGGCGCCATCTCCTGGTTGTAGGCGCCATTTCTCAGGCGCCATCAGAGGCGCTGGTTGCAGGCGCCATTAGAGGCGCTATTTGCAGGCGCTGTTTTCGTGCCGTTTGAGGTGCGCTTCAGGCACCACTTTTCAGGCTCTTCAAAGTGCCATTTCAGGCACTAATCCAAAGATCTTAATTGATTTATTATATGATTTGAATCTATACATTTGTGAAATTACTATTATTATATATGAGGAATGCAAGTATTAGCTTTAGTATATTCAATGAATGCAGATTTCTTTAATTTTATTATGATTGATTAATGAATCTGTTGATTATTAAAGATACTATATTATGATTGATTATTGAATGCATTGATTATTATAGATACTATTTCCTTGTTTTTAACTCAAATAAAAGAATTAATTTCATCTTGTGAATATTTTATTCAAATGACAATTTATAAATATAAGGTTAACTAATTTGGATAGTTGCCAAAGTAACCTAAATTAGTGAGCCTTGTATTTATTGAATTGCATAAAAGAATAAAGGGAGACTTGTAAAATTCTTAATAATTTTCTTTATAATTAGGAGAATGAGACTAACCCAAAGGAGAGTCGATTTCTGCTAATTATTAATTAATGTTTTTATTTTGTGTTGCTTAGAAAAGTAAAATGGATACCCAAAGGTAACATATAAATGACACAAAATAGTAAAGTGTTTTAAGCTCCCTCCAAGTGAACACTAGATATGTTAAAATTTACCCAAAGGAGAATTTTAATGATATCAATAGTTCATTGTTTTTTTTATTTTATACTTGAAGCTTATTGTGAGCATTGTTCTATTTTGTACAGTTCCCACTTCATTACACTCTCTTGCATCTGGAATGACTATTTTTGATGGGTCAAACTTTTCTGAATGGTATGAAAGGGTTCAATTCTCACTGGGTGTATTGGATCTTGACTTGGCTTTAATATCTGATAAACCTCCTGAAGCTACGGATGATAGTACTCCGGAGCAGGTGGAACAATCAAAAGCCTGAGCAAAATCAAACAGGACTCGGTCGATGTTTATGAGAATGACTATTGCCAATAATATCAAGACCTCTCTCCCTCAAACCGAGTTTGCCTCGGAATTTCTGAAATCTGTTGAGGAACGCTTCAAACGCGCTGATAAGTCCCTTGTAGGCACATTGATGGCTGAATTGACCACCATGAAATATGATGGTCAGAAAGGTATTCAGCAACATATTTTGAACATGGTTGAAAAGGTGCAAAACTTAAGGCCTTTGGGTATGGGTATGGATGAGTCCTTCTTGGTACAGTTTGTCCTTAACTCACTTCCATCACAGTTTGCTCCATTCAAAATCCACTATAATACTAACAGTGATCAGTGGAACTTGAATGAGCTCACTAGTAAATGTATACAAGAGGAAGTGAGATTAAGACAAGAAGGACATAATCTTGCTCTTGCTGTAACTCATGGAGTCACGAAGAAGAAAGGAAAATTCAAAAGGGAAAGAACTTTCCACCTAAGAAAAGCGGACCTGGGGAAGGTAGCCAGAGTCATGATGGAAAATTCACTGTAAGTTGCTACTTTTGTGGCAAGAAAGGGCATGTGAAGAAGGACTGTATCAAGCGCAAGGCTTGGTTCGAAAAGAGAGGTATAAATCTTTCTTTTTGTATGTTATGAATCTAATCTTCTTGAAGTTCCTTCAAATACTTGGTGGATTGATTACGGAGCCACAACTCATGTGACTAATTTAATGCGGGATTCCTTACAACCAGGAAACCAAAGGAAAGTGAAAAGTTCCTCTATATGGGAAACCGTCTCAAGGTTGAAGTGGTAGTTGTTGGTACCTATACGCTTACTATTAGAGACGGGTCATCGGATGGATCTTTTAAACACTTTTTATGTACCTTCTATCTCTAGGAATTTAGTTTCCTTGTCTAAATTAGATACTACTGGATATTCTACGTTTTATTCAGTTACGGACAATTAAGTTTGATGTTGAATTTTTGTTCTGATTGGTTCCGGTATTTTATGTGATGGTTTATATAAAATTTCCTTGAATCATGAATTTGCACAAGCTTTGATAACCCTGCATTCAAATGTTGGTTCAAAACGTGGCTTAATTAATGAAAATTCTTCAATCTTGTGGCACAGAAGACTAGGGCACATCTCTAGGGAAAGAATTGAAAGATTAGTGAAGGAAGGAATTTTACAAAATCTTGACTTCTTTGATTTTCATGTATGCGTGGATTGCATAAAGGGAAAGCAAACTAAACATACAAAGAAAGGTGCCACAAGAAGTAATGAGCTCCTTGAGATAATTCATACGGATATTTGTGGACCACTCTCTATTCCATGTTTCACAGGAGAGAAATATTTTATCACCTTTATAGATGATCTATCTCGTTATGGTTATGTTTATCTAATGCATGAAAAGTCTCATGCCATTGACATCTTTGAGATGTTCATAACAGAGGTCAAGAGACAATTAGATAAAAAGATTAAAATAGTGAGATCAGATCGAGGCGGTGAATATTATGGCAGATATGATGAATCAGGACAAAATCCTGGTCCTTTTGCCAAATTCCTTGAAAAGCATGGCATTCGTGCTCAGTACACAATGCCTAGTACGCCACATGGAATGGGTGTTGCTGAAAGGCGTAATCGCACATTAATGGAAATGGTTAGGAGTATGATGAGTTACTATTCTGTACCTATTTCATTGTGGGGTGAAGCCTTAAAAACCGCAATGTATATCTTGAACAGAGTTCCTAGTAAGGCAGTTCCAAAAACTCCTTTCGAGTTATGGACTGGTAGGAAACCTAGCTTGAGACATATACATATATGGGGTTGTCCAGCGGAGGCAAGAATCTATAACCCACATGAGAAAAAGCTTGATTCAAGAACGATATCTGGATATTTCATTGGCTATCCGGATAAATCGAAAGGGTACAGATTTTATTGTCCTAACCATAGTGTGAGAATAGTTGAAACCGGTAATGCCAGATTCTTAGAGAATGGCGAAATCAGTGGGAGTAATGAACCAAGAAAGGTAGATATTGAGGAGATAAGAGTGGATATCCCACCACCTTTTTTACCTCAAGGAATTATTGTCCCTCAACTTTGTTCAACAAGTTGAGGATAATGAGCAAAATAATAGAGATGGTTCATTACCACTAGAAAATATTGCCATTGAAAATCTTGTAGAGCCACCACAACCGGCACCTTTGAGGAGATCTCAAAGAGAAAGGAGACCTGCCATTCTGAGATGATTATGTGGTGTATCTACGGGAATCTGATTTTGATATTGGGATAAGGAAGGATCCGGTTTCGTTTTCACAAGCCATGGAAAGTGATGATTCTAGTAAATGGATGGAAGCTATGAATGAAGAATTGAAATCTATGGCCCATAATGGTGTTCGGGATCTCATCGAATTGCCTAATAATTGTAAACCCATCGGCTGTAAATGGGTCTTTAAGACAAAGCGCGACGCTAAAGGCAATATCGAGCGATTTAAGGCCGGACTTGTGGCCAAAGGTTTCACTCAAAAGGAAGGTATCGATTACAAAGATACCTTCTCTCCAGTTTCAAGAAAGATTCGCTTAGAATCATTATGGCACTTGTAGCTCATTTTGATTTAGAGTTACATCAAATGGATGTGAAAACCGCATTCTTAAATGGGAATTTGGATGAAGATATCTATATGGAACAACCTTGAAGGGGTTCGCAAAGAAAGGAAATGAACACCTAGTTTGCAAATTAAAGAAATCCATTTACGGTCTTAAACAAGCTTCCAGGACAATGGTATATTAAGTTCAATAATACCATTACATCTTTCGGATTTAAAGAGAACATTGTTGATCGGTGTATATATCCGAAAGTTAGTGGGAGCAAGTTTATATTTACGATCTTGTATGTGGATGATATTTTGCTTGCGAGTAGTGATCTTGGTTTTATTACGTGAAACCAAGGAATATCTCTCTAAAAACTTTCATATGGTTGATATGGGTTAGGCAAACTATGTTATTGGCATTGAGATCTTTAGGGATCGATCTCGAGGAGTGCTAGGTTTATCTCGGAAAGGATATATTGATCGGGTTTTAGAGAGATTTAATATGCGAGTCATGTTCATCGGGTATTGCACCTATATTGAAAGGTGACAAATTAAAGTAAAATGCGGTGCCCAAGGAATAACATTGAAAGAGAGAAAATGAAGAAAATTCCTTATGCATCAGCTGTGGGGAGTTTGATGTACGCTCAAACATGTACAAGACCGGATATCAGCTTTGCTTTGTAGGCATGTTAGGAAGATACCAAAGTGATCCGAGATTCGAACTTTGGAAAGTTTGCAAAGAAGGTGATGAGGTACTTACAAGGGACAAAGGATTATATGCTCACATATAAAAGATCGAGAACAATTAGAGGTTGTCGGTTACTCGGATTCTGATTATGGTGGTTGTCTCGATAGCTTAAAGTCAACTTCAGGATTTGTCTTTATGCTAGCAAATGGGGGCAATCTCATGGAAGAGTGAAAAACAATCAATTCTTTGCTTCATCCACGATGGAGGCCGAGTTTGTTGCTTGTTTTGAAGCTTCAAGTCATGCTTTATGGTTGCGGAATTTTATCTCGGGGCTTGGTGTTGTTGACTCTATTGCTAAACCTTTGAGAATATATTGTGATAACACCGCTTTGTTTTCTTCTCTAAGAATGGCAAATTTTCTAGTGGATCGAAACACATGGATTTAAAGTATTTAGTTGTTAAAGAAAGAGTCCGAAACAACAAGTGTCAATTGAAAATATTAGGACCACACTTATGGTTGCTTGATCCATTAACTAAAGGATTACCTCCAAAGGCATATTTGGAACATGTTATGAGGATGGGTCTTTTGAGTAATCCATAATGTGTATGATAATGAATGGTGGTTATGTAATTGACAATTTGCGCATTAAAATTGTTTCTGCTTATTCTTGTTTTCAATTATGGGTGCACATTTTATTGTTTGATAAACAAGAATTGTCCTGACAAGACAAATTACAGGGGCTATTTGGCATTAAGGACTGGGTTAGTAAGGGTTATTGATGTGTGGTGCATGGAAGGAAACATGACATTATGGTCATGTGACCGCCATGACTTGCATTTATGATCTAAATTGATTCAGTATTATGGCAAATGATTTTGGATGTATTGGCTAAGTTTGTTGAAATCGTGATCACGTGTCAAATTTATTTTCCAGTATATATTTTATATATAAACTAAATATATATATTATAGTTTTCATAATCGGTTTAGTGGGCCAAGTGGGAGAATGTTATTTCCACATTAAAATTAAGTGGGTGGCCCACTAACCTAGTATTTAGCCAATTAAAATAATATCCACTATCTTTAAACTGTTATAGATATTTACCATTGATGGACTGGGTAAATTATAATAATTTTAATATTATTATTTGAGATAATTAACAGTTATTTCGATTGACACGTTCAGAACGGTTTTTGAACGTGTATTCTTGGCCCTCTTCTCCTATCAATAAAATATATATACAAAAACCCCTTCATGTGTGATGTGTGCTTTTCCATCAATTATAGAAAAATAATTGTGTGTATTAAGGTTTGATAAGGAGAAGAAGAGATCAAGGTTTTAAGATCTATAAGCCGAAGGGAAATCTCTCATGGTTGCGTCTTCTTCAAATGGTATGTGATCTATTTGTTAATTACTGGTTTTTTTTTTATTATTTTATTATCAGAGACGAGTTTGAATCATAATGATCTGGATTATTGTATGTTTATTTCCGTGTTAAATTCCAACAAAAAACGGAGGTGAGGGAGGTTGCTATGGAGATTGTAAAAGCTTAGGAAAAAAATGGCTCATTAAGAAGGTGGATGTGCACCATTATGCACAGGTGAGGGTTCGGGGTGAAGATGAATGGAGTTCAAATGGTTTCCAATGGAAATTTTGTAAACATGTCATATGGGATCTCAAAGCAAGGTCAAGAAAATAGATTAGGAATCCAACATAAAATATATATATATATATATATATATGCATGCAAACAAACTGGAATCCAACATGAATATGTAAAATTTTCCGATGCTCATATTCAGGCACCAAGATGGAATCCTACTATGCACAAAAAAAATAATGGAACCCTATGAAAAAGAAAGAAATAAGCGGGTTTTCGAAAACATACCTGTGCTGCTACTCCTCCTTCCGACCTCTTCTCCTCCGAAACTAAAAATCCCTCCAAATATTTTTTTCTTTTTTTCTGCTCCCAGAATACCCCCCTGAAAAACTCTCCCTCTGCTCCCGCCAAAAGAAAAACCCTCCTCCTCGCTATCACCCACCCTGCTGTTCACCGATCAGCAGGCATGGGCTCCTCAACCACCCTCTGGCCAGCCATCACCTCTCTTCTTAAAAAAATAAAATAATAAAAAAAAATGCACTCCTTTTCTTCTTTCCTACGTGAAAGAGGGTCTACAGTAGCATAAAGAGTATAATCCAGAATCTAATGAGAGATATGATGATGAATATTATTAAAAGTAAATATTTTTTACTATTAAAAAATTTAAAAACACTTTCTAAAATTATTATTATACGTATTTTTTGAATATATTTAACAGTGATTTTAACTTTTTTTATTGCATAAAAAATTTATATTTTAAATATTGAGAAGGCTAGATACGTTTCCTAAAATCACTATCAAACACACTATTAAAGTGTGTTTAATAATGACTTTAGGAAGTGTTTATAACATCTTTATAATATTTGAAATATTAAAATTTTCAAGTGTTAAAAAGATTGAAAACACTTTTTAAAATTATTATCAAATACATTCTTAATCAAATAAATAAAATTTTAAAATTGATTCCCCACCCCCATAATAAAAACCTAAAATTGCTTTAAAATTGAGGCTAGTTTGTACCCGGTCAAATTTATATCCACGTGAAATTCATGTTATTAGAACAAAACTTCAAACTTTGACTTTTAAATATGGTTGATCTTTGAAGCGCAACTTTCTTTGTGTATTCATATGATACAATATAATTTCATTTTTATTATAATAAAATAAAATTATATCTTATTTCAAGTTACACGTGATTTCAATTCAATTTAATAAAAATAAAATTAGATCAAAATTATCTATCTTAGGAACTTTAAGTTAAAAATTTTAAATTTTGTGTGGACAATTTTATGCAATAAAATTTCATATCTATTCAAAGCATTCTTTGCAAACACCGATTTTTACCATTCATTCATATATTTATTTTTAATTAATTATTGTTAGACTTTGGTGATTTGAACTCTATTTCATTGAATTTGAAAATTTTGTAGTGTGATATATGTGATGAAATTATAATTATAATATTTTTTTAGAATATGTGATTATAAAGGAGGGATCGAGATAGGATTATGCGCGCTTACCAAGAAATCAGCCTGCACCTACCATATATTTTGGTGGCTGAGGAATGATTAATACGCACATCATGTATAAATGTCAAACTGATGAGCATCATAAAGAATCTGGGGAAATTAGAAAAACTGAGAAAATCTGTTCCTAGGAGATTGGGGAAGAGTGAGAAATAATGGGGTTGGAAAACATTGGTCATCTCTGCTCAGGCTTTTTAGGTGCAGGGCTCCTGTCTTTTATCGGTGGGATGACTCTTTGCATGGCTCAAGGGAACATCCATTACTACAAAGACTTATAAAGTCATTTGTAAATTAATAAATGTTTGATTAAAACTAAAAATTAAATATTTAAACTCAAAATAAAATAAAAAATAACTTACCATTAAAAAAATTTAATAAAATATCAAATATTGAAATAAAATTAAGTTTTGTTAATAACATATAATTTGAATAATCATGTAGTTATGTGTAAATTAGTAACTATTTCACTAAATCTAAAAATTTGAACATTTAAGAAATATCTCAAACTCAAACAAAAAAAAAAGAAAAAAACTTACTCGAAAAAAACTTTAATAAAAAAAATCATTTTATTAGGATTTATTTTATAATATATATTAGGATTTAAATAAAATTAATTTTATAAGCATTAAATAAATATTTTATAAAATCTATTTAGTATTCATATTGATCATATATTTTTTTTTAAAATTTTTTTTTTCAGGTAAAATTATTTTCTTTTAAAGGCAAACTTATTTAAATAAAAACTTCTATATAAAAGGAGAACATCTTATAAAAAATAAAAAACAAAAATATATAGATTTACTTTATATCATTAAAAATCACTTCAAGAAAGTTTAAATTTTAAGGTAGTAAATTCTTTTATATCTCAATTTTTTTAAAAAAAAATTGTTAAAAATCATTACTTTTCTAAGTAAGTTTCTAAGAGTTACTAGCTATTTCCTATTTTTAAAAGTAGAAAATAGGAAATTTATCAAAACATACTCTCTTAAATTTTTATTTAAATTTTTTAAAAATTCTTTAATAAAAGAATATTTTCACTTTTGAAATTTATGAAGGGACATGTGCTCCCCTGAGCCTATGATGGCTCCGGAACTGGATTATGGTAACAGATCCATGCAATCCACAAAGCAGAAAATTTTCCATTATGCAATCCAAGAATCTGATCAAACTAACCTTCCATATAAAATCACAGAACATTCATACAATATATGCTCACAGGCATGGAGTAAAGCAACCAAGGAATCCATGGTCAGATGGTCCAGAGTTCATCACACAGTGTCCAATCGAGCCAGGAACAAATTTCACTTACGAGGTGACGTTTACTACGGAAGAAGGAACCCTTTGGTGGCATGCATGCCCATAGTAAATGGACTCGAGCCACAGTCCATGGTGCCATCGTCGTCTTACCAGCTGCGGGAACCGTTTATCCATTTCCTAAGCCTGATGAAGAAGAAGTCATCGTCCTTGGTATGTCTCATGTTTCATATAAATTTTTTTATACATTTAGTCCAAGAATTTTATGGTTGAAAAGTCTTAGTTTCATTCAAAGGTAGAATTTGACCACCCTGCAAGTGCATGGTCTTAGTAGCGATTGACCTTTTCTAAATGCCTAGGCAAGCCAGGCCAAAAAATAGATGTGTACATAATCTAGGATCCTAGTTGACGTTGTTTTATATATGTATTCTGATTAAATAAATAGGACGTAGATATTTCAACACTTTTTAGAATGATAACTATAATATTATATTAAATTATCAGCTTATTTAAAAATTTTAATTTATAAAAAATAAATTATTAATATTTATGACGGTGAATAATAGAAAATGTTTACCTTGGTTTGGTATTGAATTAGCAGCATGTTGGTATAAGAGAGATCTGAGGCAGATGGTGGAGCAGGCCATTGAGACCGGTGAGGATACACCCAGGTCAGATGCTTACACCTTCAACGGCCAGCCAGGAGATTTATGTCCCTGCTCTAATGGTATTCAAATTTATATATATCACAAAATATTCACATAGCAATTGAAAAGATGAGTCTTAATTTTTCTGATTATTTGTCTGTACAATTATTAAACTTAAGGGAAGAAAATGTCTGCAACAAATTCTTAACAAATAATCAGCGTACATTTGAAAAGAAGTTACCTAAACAGCGTACAAGAAAAAACGAAATAAACATCTGTTCTACATTTTAAACTACGTAGAACAGGGGAGTTTCTTGGTCCCAATAGTTCGTGAAACGGGATAAATGGGAACAACAGAAGTTGGGTTAACCCCCCCTATTGATGTGTTGATGGCCTACTACAGGTACGTAGATATATTCTGTTTGTTATCAGGAATTTGATTAAACCCTAATGCAGGAATATTGGTGGAATTTATGAAGCAGATTTCCCAAACGATCCGCCTAGTTCTTATAACTACACAGGGCAGGATCTGCCGATTAATACTGCATTGCCAATGAAGGGGACTAAGGTGAAGGTTTTGGAATATAATGAAACAGTGGATATAGTGTTCCAAGGGACTAATGTCTTGGATGATTCTGAGGCTCATCCAATGCATCTTCATGGGCATAGCTTCTACGTCATCGGAACCGGAATTGGAAATTTCGACGAAGAGACTGACCCGAAAGGGTACAATTTGGTGGATCCACCTCTTGTGAACACTGTGGAAGTTCCTCAGGAGGGGTGGGCTACCATAAGATTCATGGCAAATAATCCTGGTATGGTTTTCACTATTTCTTGTTGAGATATTGCACTGTGGGTATATATATACATGTAATAGATAGGATTGGATTGGATTGGATTGGACTTAGGCTTAGGATCTTGATATGGTCTGACCATCTCGAAATTTGGAAACACAATTATTTCAATCAACTTAAAAGCAGTTGTGTTAAAAACACGAGTTTAGTAACTAACCTTTAATTATATTTTTAATAATACGTAGTTGAAATTTGAATATTTTTTTAACATTCAAACATTAAATTTGTATAATTACATTACTATAAATTTCAAAACATTATACTATCCTACAAAGGTACCACTGCAACTTAGAATGAATCCAACTCAAAATTATATGTATTGTTTGTTGAATCGAGCTTAATTGGGTTGACAACTTCCCAATTCAAGCTCAAGCTGAAAGGCCAACTGTTAAGAATTATTAATTATATATTTACTTACTGTATATATTTATTTAGTTATTATACATTTAGTTACTATATTAAAATTATTTTCTTTCTTTTTAGGAGTACAAGTAAATTAGTCTATTTCCTTTAATTAGGTCTATTTAAATTCCTATAGTATTGTACCTATATTAGTGTACACTATAAGAAAAAACATTAACCATGACTCTTTTTAAGTATCAGGAAATACATTCAATGACGCTTCCCCAAAGCGTCATCTACTAGCCTATCATAATAAGTATTTGCCTACAATGACGCTTCTAGAAAGCGCCATTGAAGAGAACCTTGATGCTTAAAAAAGTGTTATCATTAGTTATATCAAACTACATTGACACTTTTATAAGCGTCATTGTTGAGTAGAAGAAACCTTGACACTTTCTATAAGTGTCATTATTTAGCAGTTTCAAATATCGAGCTATAAGAACACTTCTAGAAAGCGCCATTGAAGAGAACCTTGACACTTAAAAAAGTGTCATTGTTAGTTGTTCACACTACATTGACACATTTATTAGTGCCATTATTGGGTTGTATAAATGTTACTAGTGGTTGCTCTCATTCCTTGACACTTAGTAAAAGCATCAAGGAAGATAATTGTTTAATTTTAAATTTAGTTTTAATTTAATAATTTTTGCACCTAATTTTTCACCTACTATTGAAATAATGCATACACATAAGAAAAAAATTATGTACCAATGAAATTAGTTGTTGCACCTAATTTTTCACTGGTAATACATTTCCAAATTGCGGTATGTAACCACAAATAGAGAACTTGTATTTCATAAATAAGAAACACAAAAAGGCTAAAATATATTAAAATAACAAAAAAAAAAGTCACAACTTTAATGTTTAGTCCCTTAACATAGTCCATTTTTATTGGGAGAATTATCTTTTGGGGGTAGATGAACCCCCAAATTAACAAAAGGTCCATATAACTCTTCAAATTGAGTTGAAGGATATGAAATAGTAACGGACAAATATACCCTTTAAGAACACATATAAAATATTTTATAAAATTAAGTTAAATAATTTTTTTTCAAAAATACTAAATTAAATAAAAGTAGTTTTCAAAAATATTAAATTAAATAATTTTTTTTTTTTTCAAAAATATTAAATTAAAATTTTTTTTCAAAAATATTAAATTAAATTAAAGTATTTAAAAAAATATTAAATTAAATTTTTTTTCAAAAATATTAAATTAAATTAAAGTATTTAAAAAAATATTAAATTAAATATTTTTTTAAATATTAAATTAAATAAATTTATTTAAAAAAATATTAAATTAAATAAATTTATTTAAAAAAAATATTAAATTAAATAAAAGTATTTTAAAAAATATTAAATTACATAAAAGTATTTTTAAAAAATATTAAATTAAATAAAAAATATTAAATTAAATAAAAGTATTTTTCAAAAATATTAATTTTTTTCTCAAAATCAACAAAGGGCATTTTTGGAAATACTGAAAGATGATATCCTTCAACTCAATTTCCATACTTTCATTGGGTCTTGGACTCAATTTGAAGAGTTACATGGACCTTTTGTTAATTTGGGGGCCCATCTACCCCCAAAACATAATTCTCCCTTTTTTATTTACATGCAACCCAATTGTGCTTTGGTCTTCAACATACTCCTTCATGCTAGCTTATCCAACTACAAGGTTAATTTCCCAAAAAGATGACCTACATGCACAAAAAACTAAAATCAATTACAATTTCAGAAAAAGATATATAAGTGAATACTTCTAGAAATAGAAAGAAAGAAATGACAAATGAAAATATAATAGGAAAACAAATGTGTATACCAATTGACATATGTGACCCTAAGAATAATTACAACAAAATTACTATCAATAGTTAAAACACAAAACAAGAGATTAATCAAATACGGGACAAGAGAACATCAACATCAATAATCCATTAAATCTTTAGTATAGCCCAAAAGAAAATAGAAAAACAAACCAAGTTTGGGACAAGAGAATATCAACATCAATAGTCCATTAAAATATTCAATTAGGCATCATCTAATAGTAATAGACCTCATTGAATGCGCAACATTGACAAAGGAAGGTTTGGGAATATGGTGTAACATGAAATAAATAAGGTTCACACCATGATACTTTATCAACTAAGTTTTTTGTTAAGTTAAAAGAATTAACATTTCCCACCATATGATATGCATTGCAACATTGCATCCAAAATAGTGGCCAATTGTATCATACTTATCATTCATCTTATTTATCACTATCAAGGCTAGCAACAACTACATGAATTCCACAACTTAATAATAAATAAATTGGCATGCATAAAAAAATGTAGAGAAAAATAGCTACAACTTAATAGTAGATAAACATCTTCTAATGATGAATATTTTTTAATGAAAACTCATATTTCATATTTTAAAAAGATTATGATTATTTTTTAAAATAAAACATATTTATTTAGGCATATTTGGGAAAATATCTAGAACTATGTGAGCGGTCCAAAGTGACAACTATATGGCAAAGATATGATTGCATAAAAATTTAACAACAAATTCAAGTTATCTATGAAGCTAAATAGAGATTCAAACATCAACCTATCATGCAATACATTACACAAAAGTAAAGCTTAAGGAACTTTAGCTTAAGAATGTCCATAATACAAACACATAAAGTGCGAAACTGGAATTCATTTTTTAAAATTGATATTTCTCATGTATACTAAATTTAAAAAGCATGGTTATCAAGCCAAGGATGTAAAATAATAAAAACTTCATCACCAATATAAATTTTCTGAATGAAAAAAATATAATGGTAATTTATGACTAGTAGAAACCATACCTCTAACAGTATGTTATTGGTTTTAAAATTTTTGCAAATCATGAGGGGATTATGTTCATGGAGATACTTCATTGGCAGCTTCTAGAGCTATGCTCAATTAGTTACCCAGTCTACAAATTGGTTGAAGAGATAAAAATAGAACTGTTAATTTTAATAAAATGAAAATTAAACTAAAAACCACATTTTCGACACTTGAAAAAACTTAATTAGAAGTTAATTAAGCAATGTTATTTGAACTTCCACTGGTTGATCTTGTAGTTTTAGATTCATTGAAAAATAAATAAGTTAAGCAATGAAACAAAAAATTTATTTTATGAAGAAATCATTATGTTTTATGAGGGTGACGATGTAACTTACAATGTTGTGGTAAAACACCATGGCCAAAATTAGAAATCTTTATATTTCCTTTTGAACCAACAAGAACATTCTATAGTTGAGAATGAAAACAAATGATCACATGAGAACAACAAAATTCCAAGTGTATATCCCCTTTTAGAAGATCTTTAATAGGAAGCAAGAAATAATAATCTTGATATCCCTATGAAAAACACATTTTTTTTGTGCTAGTAGCTCATGAACTATTAGAAACTTGGAAAAACTTCCAACTTTCAGCGTCTGAAAGTTTCCCTTTGGATGCCTGTGAGTCATGCATGCAATTAACAACTTAGTTTAGTAATGGGAAACTGGAGAAATATCATGACAATAGAAAGAAAACATTATCAATTTGGTTGTGATTCTATCAAACAATTTACTTTTAATCGTAGTTTGGTTCAAAAGAGGAAAAAATAAAATATTAGCCTCATCAAAAGTGATAGTTGGATAGGGCAAAATTATGATCTATTTCCATACAAAAAGGTGTCTTCAAAGCCTTCAAACATAAGAAAGTATCAATTGAGTGACCAGCATTACCCATTCAGATTGTACTTTGTTCAACTTATCTTTGCTATATGATATTTTTCCGTGAAATTATTAAGGAGTAATGTAAACAATTTGATCAATTACATTGAAAAATAAGGTAAAAATTGATATATTGGAAATTAATAATTTGGTGCATACCTTTGATGTAAGACATCCTTGATCAGCAATTATATCTCTCATATCATCACATAGTATCCACATTCAACACTACTTGGTTGTATTGGGCACTTTATGCATAAAAATAAATCACTGTAGAATACACCAATTTTATAGTTAGTTGTAGGATATCTTGTACTTAATTAAAAATTAAGAAATGGTATTAAAAATTGCATTACTTAATTTATATGAATTACTCACCCCTACTACAACCCAGGTAGGCTCTCTCTTTGATGATTTATGTTTTTGTGGTGGATGAATTCTAAGGGCCTTACATGAAGAAAATAATATTTGTTACCAATTATGCTTCATGCTCTAGTATTGAGAGAAAAACTTACATATTAACAATCTCCTTAAGATCATCAGAAGGTTGATCTTGCAACAAGTCAAGGTAATATGCCATTATAGTCCCTGTGTCCAGTGCCACCAAAACCCAATGATAGATACAAAATTTTACATAAATTTAGTTATATATTAATTATGATTCGATAAGTTTACATACATAGCTTACTTAACTTCTATAACTTACCCTAGGTTGTATGGAATGAAAATAAAGTCAACATGATTTGCATTCATCAATCGATTAGCAATAACCCTTGACCTACTTTTCTTGCTTGCTTCCCCCATTCTAGCTTTGGAAACCAAAGCTGGATTTACAAAAGCAAATCGTCTTGCCATCTTAGCATCAACCATCTTTTTATGCAAGTGCCTAATTTAATTTCACATAGCGTTAAAAAGAAGTTAATATTTTAATGCAACTAACATTATCAGTCTCCTAATATGATTATAATTAAAAATTAAACTATAATGAAGCAACTAAAATATATGAAATAAATAAATGTTCCCTCACCATATATAGAACATAAGACAATTAGATGACACCTCTGTCGATGAAATTATCATATCCATATCATCATTCATGACAAAGCTCTTACAAGGCTCTCCAAAAACATCATTTGTGATGTTTACTGCATGTACCTTCCCTTCCTTGAGCAGTAGTCCAACCAATGTAGCAAAGTTCTTAATGTCTAGGGGGTTCTCATCCTTAGAATTTAATTGTGTTTCTTTATTCCTTTGTTTCTTAAATTTCTTTGAATCCTATAAAACAAAGTGTATGATTGCATATGTAATTATTGTCCTTGATAAAATAAGTTATAATTATTACCAAGAAACTATTCATCAAAATTGAAAAAAAAAAAAAAAAAAACTATACCTAAATGGGATGAGTAGTAAGACTAAGCATTTGGGCAGGCCACGAAACTTGATACCCAAGAGCCTTTCTAATAGTTGTAATTTGGTTAGGAATAGGCAAAAAAAGTGGTGCATTTGGCTCATAAGAAGTATTCACAACAACCAAGAAGTTAACACCACATTCAAGTATAATTGTGCCAGCTACAACTACATTTTCCTTTGTTCCTAAGGCCAATTGGCATTTCCTAACCTATAAAATGAAACAAGATTGTTTACTTATATGTAACCATTGAAAATTCAGAATTTTACTAGGAAAGTAAGAGTTAGTTGAGGA
Source organism: Vitis amurensis (assembly GCA_037355405.1). NCBI lineage: Eukaryota > Viridiplantae > Streptophyta > Magnoliopsida > Vitales > Vitaceae > Vitis > Vitis amurensis. The sequence continues at coordinate 19,083,190 of CM074693.1, forward strand.
AAATTGATTCATCAAGGTCAAATATGATGCTTATTTACATAGTTCATTGTACACATATATAGTACAACATTACAACTATATACTAGACTATACTTTCTAAATGTCAAAAACTATTGCTTGTACCATAAGAAACATTTTTTCCATAGTTAGCTCATTCATCATGTAGGTGGGACAAACCTAGACAAGTAAAAACTATATTTAAACCCTATAACTTTCATTCTTGAAGGATGAAAATGTCTCTTAATGAGTTGGTATTTGAATAGTTTCAACTAGATGAATGAAATGAAATTTCTAACTTTGTGTGTTATCACATAGGAATTATAGAACATAATATTAATCACAACATACCCTGTTTGCTTTTTGCACTGTTGGGACATGGTCATCAACTTGACGTTTAGGTTGCTCAACAACTTGAGGCATGACAATTTGCTTTTGCTTAATATTAGAGCTGCTAACATCAGATTGAGGTGTGCTAGGCATCATCTGAGAAAGTTGGGCTAAAATATTTGCCTCAAACTTAGATTGTCGCTCTTGAGATTCTTTCACAAATTCCTGCATAGCACAATCTACCATGGAATGGAAATATTAGCATGGTGTATAAGGCTTGCCTTCAACCCATACTCGACCATTGTATTCGGGAGTGCCCAATGCTTTTGTAAGTATGTCATTATTGCCACTAAAATTCGATCATTCTCTCATGACTCTTTCAACATCTTGTCCTAAAACATATTGATGTTATTAACTTCAATGTCATATTGGTTACTATAAATAAGGTCATAAAATAAATGAAATATATGTTAGAAAATGTACACTTACAATCTTCTTCACCACTGGTATAACAACTTCATCATAAGTGCCATATTTCTTCTCTATTGCTTTCTTCTATAATATGCTTCTATCAATGATTACTGTATAGCCAGTTGTTGCCATCTATTAAGATATTAGAATGTACTGTAATGAGTCTTTAATCAATTTATGCATAAAATAAAACAAAACAAGAAACTATCATTAACCTACCATTTCATCCTCAAGACCAGCATATCTCTTCCTACTAAGATGATGATTATAAATATGCTTCTTCCTTCTTTCTTTTTGAACTTCTCTAAAATCCTACAAATTTTATTTTGTATTTAGTAAATGTGAATATGAGTATAAGGCATGAAGATTA
>CM074693.1:19084857-19304857 GCA_037355405.1 Vitis amurensis
GTTTAAGTTGACCTGAAATCTTTTAGACAATCTTTCCTTCACAAATATAGTCCAATCTTCATCTTCAATAAAAATATATTCAATTAGTGGTTTCTTAAGGACCTCCAGTTGGTCTTTGAAAGGAATAACATACTTGACAGTCAACATGTTCTTGAATGATCGAAAGCATTTGCCCATCATTAGCATACAATTCCTCCTACTTTTACTATCCAATGTAAAAGAAGCCTATAAATCATTAACATAGCTATTAGTAATTAAAAATGTTTCATAAATTGAATCGGAAAAAAAATTATATATCGAAAAAACTATTTTACCTCAATGGTGTCCCATAGGTTATTCTTCACTTGTATAGGTACATCTCTCCAATTGTTATATCTAATTGGCACCATAGTACGTGCCAATACGCCTAAAAAACTTGTTAGATGCATAGAAACTTGTCCAACATAAAAACCATCAGGATTGTACTTTATCACCAACTTTACCCCTCTGCTCCAATTCTTGATAATCATAAACTTTCTGGTTATCCCTCTACACCTCTTTTTTGTAGGTGGTCATTGCTTTAGATCCATACCTATAATAAAAATAATTATAAAGTTTAAAAGTAAGTGTATAAAATATCCATAAATCCATACAAGTTTTGTATGAAATATCTAACCAAAATTTTAAGTATCAAAACTTCAATTGCATAATTAGGCATTACCTAATGAATTGATCTGTTTAGAACATAATATTGAAAATAGATTTGTCAATGTTTTTCTGAAGCCAATCTGACGTTAACTAAAGCTGAAACCATAACAATCATCTGATAGTTTAGAAAAATGAACCAATATGCATAAGGTTTACCTTATAGAAAACTATAGTAGCATATCAGGTCACCACATCAAAAACGAACAACAACTACTTAGTTAGACAAATACATGTTGTAATAAAAACTAAAATGCATTTTGAAATAAAATAAAATTTTGAAAATATCATTATAACAAGGCTACAATTCAGTTACATATAAGATTTGTTCTCAACCCAAATCCCCTCATAGTTGCCTCGCATAAATATTGCATCAAAGTCATTCATAGCATCAAATGATTCAACTTATGGCAAATAAGAAATGACTGGATGGTGTTCAATAGAGTTGTCCATGAGATCATCACCCTCGTCCCTTTCCAAGAAGTCTTATTGAGGAGTTGATAAAACAACTGACCATCTTGGATCAAGTTCATCTTGTACATAGAAAACTTGCTTAGTTTGGGAGGCTAAAATGAAAGGATCTGATTTATAAGCCATTTTGTTGAAGTCAACTAAGGTAAACCCAAGATCATCAACTCTAATTCCATTCTTATTATCAACCTAATCACACTTGAAGATTGGAATCCTGAACATGGTATAATCAAGATCCCAAATCTCAGTAATAACCCCATAGAAACAAAGCTCACCGAATACTAGATTTTTATCCTTGGCACTAACAATTTGCATTATTGTAGCTACAATACTAACTCCACTATTTTGGGTAGCTCGTAAATCATCACGCTCTTTGGTATGGTAGTGACACCCATTAATGACATAGCCGTGATACTTAAAAACATAGTGGCTAGGACCATGAGCTATCCATTTAAGGGTTTTAGATACAGGTTCTTCATTACCAATGGCAACTTCAACCTGTATAGATAAGTTATAGTTATTACTAACATAGTTAACCATGAGTGTAAAGAATACAGTAAGTTTTACTACCACTCTAGTACCTTTTGTGGCAACCAATAAGTAAAAGTACGCATATGCTCATCTTGTAGCCACTTTTGTCTTTTAGCTTGATGTGGATATTTTATTTTCAACCATTTCATGTGATTTCTATGAATTCATGTATAATAATTTTATAGTTAGTATCCTATATTTATTATAAGCATGATAAACAAAGAAACAAAAGTGTGTCTCACTTACTCGACATAAGGTTGGATGATTGTTATATTCTCCAACACATAATGATGTAATTGTAATCATAAATTGGAATCAACCTTCATGGTATGACCTCCAAATATAGATGCCCTAACTTTTTGGTCAATTTTTGAAGTACTAGGAATTTCAATTGCCTCTACATTTGATAAGTACTCTGTACAAAACTCAATGCCTTCTTCTACAATATAGCATTCAGCGATGCAACCTTTGGGCTGATTATGATTTCGTACATAGCCTTTTAACACTTTCATGAACCTTTCAAATGGGTACATCCACCTAAGGTAAATTGGTCCACAAAGTCTCACCTCTCTTACAAGATGCATAGTAAGATGCACCATGATTTCAAAGAATGAAGGTGGGACATACTTTTCAAACAAGCACAATGTCACCACAACCTCATTTTGTAACTCATCTAATGTAAGAACATCAACCACTTTACTATAGAGAGCATTGAAAAAGGAACTCAATCTACAAATGGCATTCCTCACATGCTTTGGCAAAATAGATTGTAATGAAACTGGCAATAATTGTTGCATTAATGTATGGTAGTCATGGGATTTCAAGCCATAAAGCTTAAAGTCTTCCATTGACACAAGGTTTCGAAGGTTAGAGCAGTATCCATAAGGAACCGTCAATTGTGAAAGAGTTTGGCAAAATACCTTCTTTTCCATTTTCGAAAGTGAATAACATGCAGGAGGGAGATATGTTCTCTTTGATTCAAACTTTGGTGGCAATTCACTCCTTAAGCCCATGTCTACAAGATCTAAATGACCGTTGAGTCCATCCTTTGTCTTACTTGGAATGTTCAGTAAGGTACCAATAATGCTTTCACAAACATTTTTCTCAATGTGCATTACATCCAAATTATGACGAACATGAAGATATTTCCAGTACTCAAGATCAAAGAATATGGACTTTTTTTTCCCAATAATTTGGATTGCTAACTTTGGATTTACCACGATTAAACTTTTTTTTCCGCATGAATTACAAATGACATTGATTTTTCTGAGAATTTCCTCTCCACTTAATATTTGTGGAGGTGGCCTAACACACAGTAATGAACATGGAACATGGTTTTCATAATTTTAAAAAATTAATAAAAAAATTTGAAATTATAATTTTAACCTTTTAAGTATCTAAACTAAGTAATCATGGTAATACGAAATTTATCCCAAGTACCCTTAGAGCCAAATATCCTAAAATTGTTTTTAGGTTATAATTAAATTTTGTGTTATCAATTTTATTTGTACTATTTTCTATTTTCAAATGGTTTGGTAAATTATTTTAATAACTTATATATATATATATATATATATATATATATATATATATATATATAAAATAGGCTACCAAAAAATAATTTGTGAAAAATGCATATTTCATGGGTTTGTTCAAATATTATCATTTGGTAATTTGAATTTTCAAAATCACAATTAAAATTTACCAAATGTTAAATGTTTATGAGAAAAACATTTTCAATTATTACCAAAGACTTCCAACATTATGAGAAATGCTCCCAAACCACCTTCAATATATTTTAGGTAGATTCAATAGTATTTGTGTTATAATTATATTTATTTATTAAATTGATTTTATTTACTTGGATTAGAGAATTAATATATTTACTAAAATTATATTTTTCCCATCCTTTTTTCCAAAATCAAAATAGAATTTATAGAAAATATAGAAACTAGAAAAAGAAAAGTGTAAAATAAAACTAAATTTAATGAATTTGATCAAAAGATATTTATATATATAAATGACTTTGGAAGAAAATTATTAAATTTAAATTTGTATCTTATTTTTCTTTGAATTTTTGCATCTATTCACTTTATTGTATTTCATTGCTCATATTGTCTTCAAAATTTTCAACATCAAGCCCAGGATAAAACTCTATCCAAAAATAATATAATTCTTTTAAAATTTCATATTTTACAAATATCTTATAGAATGCTACTTATATATATCAATAAATGTTTTAATTTATTATAATAAATATTGATTAAATTTTTAAAAACAAAATTTCCATATAAATGGAAAATTATTTAAAATCCTAAATTTTTAAAAATAATATTATAATAATTGTAGATGATTTGATGCCAAAGATTTTTTTCTTTCTTTAAAGTAACATTTTTTCCTTTGAAGAAAGTCACTCATGCCTATAAGGAATTAATTAATTATTGGGCTTGAAAGTTGAAATCATTGTCCTGCTCTTGACATGTGGATAAGATGGGGAGCAAGATTTTGCTCCCACGTGGCATCCTTTAAAGATGATAAGATATAAGAAATAAACATCTAAATTTTAATTGCAATTCTTTAACGTACTACATTGTATCAAAATATTTAATTAATGTATATATAGTAATATTTAATTAATTAAATATAGTAATTAATTAAATATATATTTAATTAATATATATATATATATATATATATATATATATAGTAATATTAAATATACTAAATATTTAATTAATTCATCAAAAATATTTTAAAATAGTATAAAGATAACATAGTAATGTTTAATTAAAAAATATTAGGGCGTCAATTCCATTTTGTATCAAAATTTAAACTTTAACTCCTTTTTGTGTATGATCTAACCTGGACTATAGAATAAATATAAATAAAATCAAAATATTGCCATATAGAATGTACCTATATAGAATATTCCTATAAAACAAAAAATATTTAAGGTTTATTTTTAATTCTTTGATATGCTTTCTATATATTGCCATATAGAATTTATCCTATATAGACGTGCGCACACTAAGTGATCTATAGTTGTCACTATTTTGACTTCACTAAGGATTCGAGATCAATTGAGAATAAAGTAAAAGGTCTTAGAAATGGAATAAAACATTGATGTATTCCCAAAAAAAATTGAATGTTCGCTTCATATTTGAGTGGGTGATCTACTCTTGGGCCAGCTCCCAAGCAACTCAGAACCAAAAAATATGGGCCATGGACCCAAGATCCCATTAGGGCCTTAAGTCCAACAGACGAGTCCAGGGCATATGTCCAACCCCCACCAAGTCTTTGAATTCATTTGGTAAATCTGGATTGTATGGTATATTCAGAAGTCCTTCATAAAAGCAACCAAGAATGTGAGGTCCAATTCATATTTTTTACTTCTATATTTATCAGTGTTCCATTTTAAGCCATCTAGGACTAACTTTCCAATGAAGCCCAAAGCCCAAATGTTGCCATCAAGAGAAAGATATAAGAATTTTTTTTTCAAGTTTTAAATGCTTTTACCAAATGAAATCTTCAAAGAAGGTATTGAATATCCTAACAGTTGCAATTGTAGTTTAAGCTTTTATTGCCCATTAAAAAAGGGTAACAGGCTAGAACTTTTTAGTGAATCATCTTTTTAGCCCAATTCCATGTGCAGGTTCCATTAATTGCTTGATTAGCTAATCTAGGCTTCCAATAGAAAGAAATTTCCATGTATTTTGATAAATCAAACATCTCTATCATCTAATGATTGTAGCTCTAGAAGCCATGTCTCTTGGTACTAGGCACAGGAAATGACCATGAAAGAATATATTTCAAAAGGGAAAATATCATCAGATTACCCAAATAGTATCCATCAAAACTACACTTGTATTGGCATGTGATAATTTATTTACTCCATGTTCTACATATAACCACATCTATTGAAATAATGTTAAAAGGAGTTCCACCAAACTCCTTGGTAATGACACTTTAAGTTGAATTCTACCCAGCCTGCAAACAGTTATGCCATGATTATCATCAAGAAACTTGTGTTCCTTTTAACAAAATCACTCTGATTGTGGCTAAAATAGAATAGTGGCAATTCCTTTATTGCCAGAATTTTCACCTAATGAATCCTTGCTGAGAAAACACTCTATGCAAAAGCTTTTAACAAACAATTCTTTGCTACCAATTTCGTTTGGATTTTGCCCTACCAAGTGCCTAATATGAAGCTGCATGGCAAGCATATACTGTTAGTGGCCACTAGCCAGTGTGAAGGTTATTGCCAATCATATGCTACAGATGAGAAGTCCTTATAGGGCTTTCAGTTCAGATCATTGTGTTTTATGTATGGGAAGTGGCGACCCAACTGACCATATCTTTTTCCATTGCCTGTTTATCTGAGGGCTTTGGCCAGGTTGCTTAGATTTTCTAGGATGGCTTCCCCTAGAGGTTGACATTCATGCTGATAATCTCTTTTAGACATCGTAGGGGTTTCTAGAGGTAGGGTTCTGTTGTTAAGTTTCACTTTGATCTGGATTATCTGAAGGAGAAAAGCTCTAGGCTTATATATATATGTATGTGTGTGTGTGTGTGTGTATAGGTCTAAGGTGCCTGTTGAGGACTTGTTTGATTTCTTTTCTTGTCTATAGGGTCCATCATTGAAGCTTTTATGGACACTTTGATTTTTATTATGCTAGATAGAACCTTCCTTTTAATAGGTTAAGGAGGTTTGTTGAGGATATATATTCATTTAAAGTAGGACGTCATGTTCCCCATAATTCTGAATAGTTAAACTTTGATGGATGATCTTTGGGTAAAGAAATACAAGGTAGAGATTTTAGCTCTTTCAGAAAGTATGGGCAAAGTCATGTTGTAGGTCATTAGCCAAGAAAGTAGCTAGGCAGTCAGGGCCTTTTGCAAAACACATCTACATAGGCCTCACCACCTCCTATTTCCATTGTTTCCATACTTATTATTATGGTCCCGATACCCAGACGAGTTCCGGTGCTGGTGTCTCAGTCGCTTAGGCCCATAGTTCCACCCGAAACTCATTTTAGGCTCCAAAGGGTTGTGGCCACCCAACATGTTCTCTGGAGTCCTGCTAGGACTGCCCTTAGGACTCCATGTTTCAAAATCATCCTCAAACATATTCATTTAGTTTTCGGGAAGGAGTTGTCAGTGGGGGATGTTGCAAAGCTCCTCCAACCGAGAAGGAGCAACAAGAATCATTTCATTTCAAAGCACAATAGAAACTTATTCTATAATTGTTTTTTAGGGAAGAATCACTGCTTTCCAATTGGAGCACTCCACTTCAAACCACGAATAGAGATGAAGCTCCCATTATCCCAATTCACCAAAGCCCAAACATATCTCTCACCACTCTCTTTCTCTTTGAAATTGGAATAAAGCCAAACCTGTACATACCCAAATAAACATTAAACTAAATTCAAATTCAAAGCCCCAAACTCAATTTTGAAACAAATTTTCTGCATATTTGTGGCTGATTTATCCACTTTCCCTACAACCAAACATTAGAAATGAAAAACCGCTTACTTCAATCTTGAGAGACCAACGAAACCCTAAGATTTTGAAACAACAAAGACACCACCACCAATGCTCCCAGCTTAGGCTTTCCTCTCTTCTCCATTTCTAGCCACTGATATTCTCTACACCACTCTGAATACCAACCAACTACAACCCAAATCAAAATGCACTCAAACAAACCCAAAAATTTAACCTTTCCAATAGAAATACCAAGATCTTGAAAACTCTAATAGATTGACTGTGTTCAAACTTTGAAAATGCATGATTCCAATTCTATTTCCTTTTATTATTGTTTTTTTACCCACTGTTAGAAATTACCTGACACAATGAAGTGTTTTTGGGTGTCTCCAGTGAGGTACTCTCATTATCACCGATCAGTAGTTGATGGTTTGATAGTTGGACGTCTCCGATGAGTTTGCTGCAGACAAGAAATCAGGGATGATTTTCGGTTTAGTTTTCTAGGTTTGTTGAGACAAGGTGGGATGCTTGAGAAATGGGGAAATATGACTACATATAAATAGTAAGAGACAATGACACTTGTTACAACTGCCAAGAATGATGAAGTGCAACAATGACACTTACATAAAATGCCATCGTTTATAAACGCCATTATTCATTTATACAATCATTGTTCATTGCATTCCTTGTCACTTTTTAGAAGTGCCAAGGAATTAAATGTCATTATTTACAATTTTTGTAGTAGTGTATTTTCAAGGAAATTTATATTAAATAGTCCTAAATTTTCCTCTCTCTTTTTCGCTTTGAATCTTTTTTGGATTTCATCATGGTATCATAACAAAATTGATCTTTAATGGGACTTTTGATTTGAGATCTTTAATCTTATATACTGCGCGCTTTTGTATCTGTTTGATCATTATTTTATTTTTTTATTTTTTATGTTTGATTGTGAGATATCATACATTCTTTGCCTATTTAATCTTGATATTTGATTTTGTATTCATTTTCTTAAGTTTATATTTGTTTTCTTTTATTTGGTGGTTATTTGTTGTTTATTTGTCATGACTAGTGAACAAAATGATTCCTTTCCATTTATTAATGTGAGATTTGATGGAAAAAATTATTCATGTTGGAGTTATGTGATGAAAAATCTTCTAAAGGAAAAAAAGATGTGGATATTAATGCAGGTGAGTATATTGTTTTTCAAGAAGTTAAATAGCAAGACATGAAGAGAGTAATAACCAAGTTAAGGGGCTCATTAGTAGTGAAGATGTGGATGAAGAATCTCACCTATGGATAACACCTAGAGAGGGGTGAATAGTTGTTTTAAAAAATAAATAGAGATGGTATCTCACAAATGCTCACAATTCCCTTACCTTTTCCTTATAAAATGATCTTCTTTTTCAATGTTATGAACAAACAAGCAAATCGCAAGCAAAAATGGATGCACTGACATTCTTCTAAACAAGTTGTTCAATGAAAATCACATGCAAATGAGACAACACTTTCCAAACATAATATATCAAACACCGCATCAATATAAAAACTCTTTTTCACATGGCTTTGTTATCAATCAACAACAACTAACATATATCTTGTTCTTTCAAAGATTCAATAAACACATTTCAAATCATGCTCCAATTAATTCAATCACGATAATACAATGAAAATTACCATATGCTCATGAAATGCTAATCAAAAGACAAGATAGAAAGGAGTGAAAATGACCAATTTTTTTAATGTGGAAAACCATTGAAGAGATAAAAAAACCACGGGCCTCAAGCAATCAAATAATCCACTATGAAGAAAAATTAGCTAAGTACAAGGTTTTACCTAACCCAAGTCTTTCATTCTCTCTAGAACGACTTGCCTAGAACCTTTAAGCTTCAGCTACCACCATTTCTTCTTCAGGAAAACATTTGGAATCCACTCCAAGCTTTGATCTTGGTCTTGAGTGCATACAAGAAGAATCTTAGGTTTTACCCCAATAATTTGAATATAGGGGTAATATGAGAGCCATGATGAAGAACACAGTGATTCAACCCATTTGGAACAAAGATTTTTCATTTAAAAATTGATTTTCAATTCAAACCCATAAATTTTCTCACAAGGCAAACACTCCCCAATATAATAAGAGAAACTTTAAGCTAAAAAACCCAAGGTTTTCTTTCTCATAGCAACCCTCACCACATTTGGAAAGAGGGCTTAAGTATTAGGGTTTTGAAACTCATCCAATAGTTGAGATTTGTTTGAAAAAAGATGAAGGAATGTAGATGTGATCGAAGTTGGATCGATTATATGAGAATAAAAAAGACCTGGGTATAGTAGAAACTATTACCCTTAAGTTTGATCAATAAAAAATCAATCCAAATGATATAAACTTTATATTTTACACTCCTTAGACAACCACTCCAATTTTTTAATCAAATGAAAATAGTTTAAAACATAGTTGATCAGTGTTTGCCATAATCCAAACCCTTAAAAGCACTTATCATCTCTTCTAGTCATCTTCAAATACGAACAATTTGGAAAAGGCAAGTATCCAAGGGATGATTTGAAGAATATGAGCTAGAAGACACAATGAGAATTTTGACCCAAAATTGCCAATACAAAAAATACACTTACAATCTCCCCCTTTGGCAATTATGGGACAAAACCCTTTACAACACTGATGACTACAAGTATCCTCCATCCCACTCTCACACAAGGTACACACTCTCTCATTCTCATAAACTAGACACTATACAACTTGTCATCAAAGATTGACACACAAAAATGGTTAGTAGCACCTGCATATAAAGAATATAGAAACCAATATGTAAAATATTTCCTCAAGATATTTAATATGCACATCCAAAAATTCTCCACCTTTTTGTCCTAGAATAAGAGAAAGGGAAGAAAGAAATATATTAAAAAAAAAACCTGAAAATAGGATCCTCAATGAACCAATAAAAATGAGAGGATATTCATATAGACCAATGATGCTCTAACAAAAATTGAATATTCATGTAAAATAGATCAAGAAAAAATTCAATATGAGCATCCTTCCCCTCAACCTATCCATGGGATTAAACAAAAAAATTTGAATAAGAGCTTTATGAAAGTAATCTTTTAGAAATATGAAAGACCTAAAATTAAGCATCACATTTTAAGCAAAAATATCACATTTAAGCTCCAACAAAAAAATATTGCAAACATTAAAGGATCAACACCAATATGCCAAAGGACATCAAGAACACCCAAACCAAAACAAGTCTATGAATAGATACAATTGCTTAGGTGAACCAAAATATAGAAAATCAAACCTTAATACCAAGAACAAGCACTATCCACTTTAGCAAGGGTATCTTAAAATGTTGGATTGTAACCCACATTTTTTTCCTAGTACTTTGGAACCATAAGAATAAGCTAAAAAAAAGGGTGGAAATGAATATGAGATTAAAGTTGAAACACCAACTTAAGAGCAACAAGCCCAACATTGTACCCTTTGAAACCTTGAGCACCCAAGAAAAAAAAAAAAAAAAAAGAAGAAACTACTTTACCAAAAGAAGTAATAGAAATCTAACTTTGCAAAATGAATGAGAAATCTTTCACAATCAAACCCTAGATTGAAAGAAAAAGCAAACCTTACCTAGCAACGGAGAACAACTAGCCACCAAAACCACAATCCATAATAAAACTCTCTTCGTCGGAGAGAAATGAGAGGGATTTCGAAGTTAGAAGTCGCCCATGGTGAAGAGCAAGGAAAATTTTGAATGCTATGGTGAGGAAAAAATGCTAAACAAAGAGGGTTTTGAGAGAAAAGTGGGTTGGAAGAAATTTGGGTATTTTGATTTGAGATGGAGAAATCATTTTTCCTTTTTATTTAAACATATATTTTATTCAATTTCTTTTGTTTTTTTCTTTTTTCTTTTACTTTAAAATACCAAAGAATAAGTTTGATCGATCACCATTTGATCACAAAATACAAATTTCAGCCAAGCTAAAAAAAACACAGTTGATCGAAGACAGATCGATCCAACTTCAATCACACAATACAACTTTCAGCCAAGCCAACAAAAACATAGTTGATCAACGATGGATTGATCCAACTTGGATAACACAATACAGTTTTCAGCCAAGGTTAGACAAAACATAATTGATTGAAAACCAATCGATTGCACTACACAATACTCAGTTTTTCTTGAAAAAAAAAAACAGTTGATTGAAATGATCAACGACCAAGATATACCAAAAAATTTCATAAAAAAGTGAGCAAGAAAGTTGTTCAACCTTAAGAAAAATGAAGAAAGATATTAAAAACAAATTCATTAAAGCTAAAAATGAAAAACATTTAGCATTTGGTCACTAATATGCATAATAATAATAAAAAAATGCCACCAAGAGACTTTTGAATTGAATGATAAAGCATGAATTATACGAAGACTCATCAATTTTTCATACGACAAGGATAAAAAGCAAGAAATTATTAACACTTCATCAAGCGATTTTTAGCTCAAAGAACATACTCATAAGACCATAACAAACTAAAAATGATAAATAATCTCCACTTATAAGGCTATAGATATCCATGAACCAAAAAATATTTTCAAGATCACATTCATCCCTAAAGAAATTGAAATTTATTTATCTTGAAGTAAATTTACATCTCCTTTCACTGGATTTCTGTTCAACACGGTAAAAAATACATCCCTTGACATACATACAAACATAACATGTCCTTTTTTTTTTCAATTTGTTTTGATAACATATAGGCAACCCATTGAGGATAGAATATTGACTTTAAGATCACTAAGGTGGCCATTACAAACATAAAGAGATGTCCCACTTTTGCAATGGAGGCTTTTTACACTTGAAACATTACTAAGCTGCCTCAATCATTTTGGGAAATAAATAATTTTTTTTCTTTTATTTGGGAGAGTGTAAACAATCAAGAGACACAAATTCAACTTCTTAAGAAGATTCATCTAACTTTACTCAACCTTTAAGGCACATTGAATAGATATAGACCCACAATTGAACTTTAAAAATCATTTATAAGTTTCTATGAAATCATAAAGCACTCCACAAGCTATTGGTCACTTAATGGATATGAAATAAGTATCTTGCAGCTTATCCAAGCAAAGCTAAACAATAAGCACCTTATGATTCAACACAATCACTAACACAAGAAGGATTTTCATATCTTGGAACACTTTTGGATCATTATGACACAAAATAACCATTTTATAAAAAGAAAACATTAATGTCAAATCCTCCTAAAAACAAACATCCATATTTAAATTAGAGAAGAAAATGGATTTGAGGAGATACCAAAACAAACAAAAAGAACAAGAACCATGAGGAAAGAAAAAATCAAGGCAACACAAGGATTTAATAAGCCTATGAAACCTCTAGGAAGAAAAAATATATAATAAGGGATGTCCTAGAAAGGCCTTAAAGACAATCAACTTAGAAAACATAAGCCCATAGAGCTCCTAAGTGACTCAAACCTGGAAACATCCAAAGGCTTAGTGAGAATACTAGCCCTTTGACCCTCAGTAGAGACATACTCTAAGGAGATAAATTTGTCTTCTACCAATTCATGAATGAAATGATGCCTTATATCAATATGCTTTGTCCTAGAAGGAAAAATAGGGTTCTTTGATATATTCATGACACTTGTGTTATCAAAAAACACAATCATGGTTCCTAGCCTTATTCCATAATCACTCAACATTTGCTTAATCGAAAGCAATTGAGTGCAACAACTCCCAACAACTATATATTTCGCTTCAGTTGTAGAGAGTGAAACTGAATTTTGTTTCTTGCTCATCTAAGCAACCAAACAGTTACCAATGTAAAAACAATCATTAGAATTTGATCATCAACATTACCAGCCCAATCAGCACTGCATAGCAAGCTACATCAGCATGAGTATCAAAAGGATACCAAAGACCCAACTCTAATGTACCAACAAATGTATCTAATAACATGTTTAAGAACAATGAGATGGGATTCTCCAGGACAAGCTTGATACCTAGCACATGCACCAACACTAAAGGCTATGTCGAGTCTACTCGCTATGAGGAATAAAAAACTACCAATCATGCTTCTATACAATGTTTTATCTACCTCATTTTTGGACTTATCCTTGCTTAGCTTTGCACTACTGGCCATTGGTGTCTTATAGTGTTTTGTTGATTCTAGACCAAACTTCTTGACAAGCTCTCTAGCATAGTTAGATTGGGATAAAAAGATCCCATCTTTGAGTTGTTTCACCTGGACCCTAAGAAAGTAAGTCAATTCTCCTACCATGCTTATTTCAAACTCACTCTTCATTTTTTCAGCAAAACCCAAGGCACACTCACTAGTGGTAGACCCAAAAACTATGTCATCGACATATATTTGTGCTATTAAGAACACTCCTTCATTTCTTCTAATGAACAAAGTTTGGTCTACCCTTTCTCATGAATCCTTTCATAAATAGATAAGATGTGAGTCTTTCATGTCAAGCTCTAAGAGCTTGCTTTAGGCTATAAAGTGCTTTCCTAAAACGGTAAACATGATTAGGGTACCTTGGGTCTTGAAAACCTTTTGGTTGCCCAACATAAAATTCCTCATTGAGTATCCCATTGAGAAATGCACTTTTAACATCTATTTGAATCAATTTAAACTTTTGCATACAAGTTGTTGCCAAAAGTATCTGAATAGATTTAAGTCTTGCAACCGAACCAAAAGTTTCATCAAAGTCAACTTCTTCTATTTGCTTGAATCCTTGAGCAACGAACCTTGCCTTATTCCTCACAATCACTTCATTTTCATCCATCTTATTTTTGAAAATCCATTTTTTTTTTATGACATTCACATCTTTTGGTCTTGGCACCAAAAATCAAACTTTATTCATAATAAATTGATTCAATTCCTCATGGAGAGCCTCTACCCAAGCTTCATCCTTCAAGGCTTCTTCAACATTCTTTGGTTCAATTTGAGAGGTGTAGCATACATAACTTATCTCATTCAACTTGGATTGTCTCCTTGTTACCATGTTTTCTTCAAAATCTCCACTAACATTACTCAATGGATGATTCTTTGGCACCTTAGACCTATTTCTCTTGGCTAAATCATTTCTTCCCCTATCAACATTCTCTATTTTCTCTTTTTCTTTTTCTTCATTCTCACTTTCTTTTTCATCTTTTGATTTTTCCTTAATTAGCTGGTGGTCTTTTGGAAAAACAATGTCATTATCTTCAACTTCTCTTGCATTTGATCCTTGATCATCAATTATCACATTGCATGATTCCACCACACATTTTGAACTCTAAATATACACTCTATATGTCTTAATTTTGGAGGAATATCTTAGAAATGTCCTTTCCTCACTTTTGGAATCAAATTTGGCAAGATTTTCATGATCTTTCAAGACATAGCATCTACTTCCAAACACCTAAAATGTTTCACATTAGGCTTCTTTCCTTTCCAAAGCTCATAACAAGTTTTCCTAGTGTAATGATGCAAATGAATCCTATTGGATGTGTAGCAAACGGTATTAATTGCCTCAACCCAAAAATGAGTAGGGAGATCATGTTGATTTAGCATTGTTCAGACCATTTCTTGAAAGACACTATTCTTCCCTTTAGCTACCTCATTTTGTTGAGGAATTCTAGGAGCGAAAAAACTCATTCTTAATTCTTAAAGTGTGAAAAAACTCTAGAAAATCATAATTATCAAATTCCTTTCCCTTATCACTCCTAATTCTACCAATGGGATAACCTTTCTCATTTTGAATCTTCAACCTAATGTCCTTAAAATTAATAAAGGCATTACTCTTTTCTCTTAGGAATGCAACCTATACAAACTTAGAATAGTCATCAACTATTACTAGGATGCATTTCTTGCCCCTTAAACTCTCTGTTCTCATTGGTCCCATAAGGTCCATGTGCAAAATCTTTAGAGGTTTAGAGGTCATAACCTCATAAACTCTCTTATGATTGCTCCTAGTTTTCTTTCCTTTTTGACAAGTGCCACAAATAAGATTGGAAGGCTTTCGAAGCTTAGGAATCCCTTAGAAAAATTCTTTGTTTGCAACCTTAATCAAGTCATGAAAGTTGAGATGACCTAATCTACGATGCCATAAATCAATCAATTCAATTTTTGAACTACCACAACAAGGGAAGAAAAAAATGATGAATCTTGACTAATAGCATAACAATTATCCGAAGTTCTTAATACAACCATCACACAATTACCATTCAAATCAAAGACTTTGCACATATTTTGTGAAAATTGAACATTGAACTTATTGTCACAAATTTGACTTATGCTTATCAAGTTAGCTTTTAGACCTTCCACAAACAAGAATTCTTCAAGATTAGGAATGCCGACAACACAAATTATGCCTTTTACTTTCACATAAGCCTTATTACCATCGCCAAATGTCACATTTCCTCCATCAAATGCAATGAAATTAGTGAAGAATGATTTATTACTTGTCATATGACGTGAGCTACTGCTAACAAAGTATCATGAGTGTGATTCACTAGCTCTAAGTACAATATAGACAACAAAGCAATTAAGTTCATTCTTTTTCACCCATATTTGCTTGACATTTGTGACTTTGGTATTTCCATTGGACATGCTTCCTTGGAAACCACAATGATGAGGGATAGTTGAATTCCTCTTGGACACTCTCTTATTTCCACTCAACCTCTCCTTCAAGAACAAGGACTCATTCATTAAGTTAGCCAAGTTTCTTTGAAAGTTATCAAACATTCTTGCATAGCATCTATGAAAAGTGTGTCCCATTTATCACAATGACTGCAATGAAATTTTAGCTTAGAATGATTTTCCTTAGAGGTCTCTTCATCACTTAACTTTTCAAATATTGTTGTACCACTACTAGGAGTGATAGTTTCAGCAACAAAACCTAAGCCTTGTTTATCAAAGGATTTCCGCCCTGAATTGATCAACTCATCAAGTTTTTTAGAGCTAGGACGTGACTCTTCCTTCCTAAGACATAACACATTCTTGAACACTTGATTTTCACTTTTCAACTCATCATACGTTTTCATCATGTCAAAGTGTTCACTCTTAAGAAAGACAATTTTATGAAGCAAAGACTTTTTTTCTCCTTTTAGGGTCTTAACCTCATTGATTAAACTCTTTTTGAAAGCCTTCCACTCAACTTGTTTCTGTTTGAGACTTAAGCACTCCTTGTACAAAGTCTCATATGAAGAGTGAAAACTCATTTCATCACCTCAATAAGGAACACAAGAGTCCTTGCCCAAAACACATTAAATCATAGAGTGAACATAAGGTCATATGCACTTAATTTATCCAAGGTCATGGACCAAAGTAAATTGGGATTTCCCAATAGAAATAGACTAAATGTCCTACACATCTAATAAGAAAATTGCTAGAGCTAGATGCCAAATGGCTTGCTCTCTGGAGCTGATTTTATCACCTCAATAGGAACATAAGAGTCCTTGCCCAAAACATATTAAATCATAGGGTGAACATAAGGTTCAATAAATAGTCATGATACTTAAGTTTTTAGATGGTCAGCCCACATTATAGACAATTCTAAAATATATTTATAATAAATCTGATAATTAGAAACTAGCATAGAATAATCATAATATAATTTAAAGAACGTATGAGATGTAAAATATATAATCATAAGTCTAGACATATCTATGGTCAATCGATTAACTATATAAAAGCCTACTACCTGTAAACCCCCACATCCACATGTTCTTTAGGGTTTCACTACCCTAAATCACAATTCCAAAGAGCTCTTCTCTTGGTCATATATCCCATCAAAGGCACAAAAAATCATACTCTATTGCTTTAGGCTCTACCCCTTAGCTCAACACCAAAACCACAATCCCATCTTAAGGCCTCCCTCTTACTACATAAGTGGTGTGGAGTCTCGGAATAAAACTGTGTGAAACACCTCATAGGTGTACATGTTATCATTCCTATCATATATCAATGTTCAAAAAGTCCAACAAATTATTATGTCATAATAAGGTTTGTAATGTCATTAATTGTAAGCATATGCAGGGTAGTAAATGATTTCTTGAATGTAAGGTAACATTTATTTTTGCCTACTCAATATAAATCATGTGCATTTGATTACATATATCTCATGTCATTAACAAAATTAAACAAGTAATAAATATATATAACAAATGCAAAAGATATTTATTTTACGATAAATTTATTAAAATCGTGTATATCGTAACTACTTATAAAACTTCTTACAAATCAAAACTACAACAAACTCTCAGTATGATGGCTCCACAAATTTTGGATTCTTTCCTTACAAAAGAAAATTTAAGTGGAGTTAGAGAGTTGAAAAATCTTTAAAAAGGGAATTGTGGTTCTAATGTTCTATTAACTTATTCTCACCCAGACAACACTTTAACAGAAAATATAAATTCCTTATAAATGGAAAAACTAGGGAAACAAAGTCCAATTTAGGTGAAAGATGAGCCAACAAGTTTGTTAATGAGTCTAGAAGTCTTAGGAATTAATTACTAAGTCACATGGTCATTAAAAGACTATTAATTAAGCCTTAACCTAAATTAGTTCTAGATTCCTCCAAAACAGAGTATATTGAAATATTGCTCATTTATGTGACCTTTCTCACCAAACCAACAATCTCTAAAAATTATGAAACTCTCTAGATTTAATCTATAATGGTTCTAAAAAATTTTAAAAATAATTTATAAACCTACAAAACATTAGAAATCTAAACCTATCTTAGCATTTATTATTGATAATCCATTGATATTTACTTAATTATTTTCCTATGAAGACAAACTTGGAATCACACAAAACTAGACTCTCGGGTTTCCTTTTTTTAGTGTATTAACATATTCAAATAATTAAGAATCGAGATGTTTAGTCAAAATATCTTAGAATTTAAATAAATCCAAGTGGTTCAAAATTGCTTTAATTGAACTACTCTATTTATCATCCATATTTTTAGATTTTTTGTACTAGGCTACCATTATCCAAATAGGATGAAAATTATATTGTAAAACTTCTTAGGGAGTTTATTATTACTTTTTAAAAAACTGAAGCATAATATTTTTTAAAAGAACCTTGAAAATTTTTAAAATCACAATTAGTAATAAGGTTTAGATTGTTAATTTCACTATCAATTATTTTATTTGGTAAAAATAGTTTGGATCTTTAATATTGGATAAAAAAGTTCCAAAAACTCAAAAATCACAACCTAGCTAGTCAAAATACAAAAAAAAAAAAAATGTATTCCTATTTCTTAGGAAATCCCTTTTACCTCCGTAAACTCAACTCAATATATTATATTAGATCTAGTTGAGCCTGATTTGGGTTCTTTCAGTGTTGAAATGAGTTGAGTCCAATCTATATATATATTGATCTTGGTATTCTAGGATAGAGGAGAGGATTGCTACTAAATCATCAACACCTCAGCAAGACAAATTTGTCTTAAGGATATAGAGTAAAATTCTAATCTCGATCAACATTACTTATGAGTTTTAATTTATTTGTTTATTTGTTTATTTATTTGCATACTCATTGGTCTACATATTTTTAATTGTTTGAAGTGAGACAACATCATCAAATAAGTTCACTGATTCTAAGAAGCATTTTTTTAAACTTTTTTTAGCACTTGAAAACAATTCATTTGATAAAAAATTTCAAGTATTAGAAAAATTAGAAGCGTTTTCTAAAGATCACTATCAAACATATTCTAAATTATGTAACTGAAAACATATTTTAGGGTTTACTTTAACCTTTTTTAGGGGGCATTGAACCTTAGCTAGGCTCTTTTTCCTTATGCCCGTAAGGTAGGAAGGGAATAAAAATTGAACTTGTCTAACATGAGGTCATAAGCATAATGACAAACATGTTAAAGTTATTTATTTATTTAGTTGCTATTTTTCTTTCTTATTTAGTTACTATATTAGAATTATTCTTTTTCTTTTTAGGAGTAAAGATAAGTTAGTTTTTATTCTCTTTTATTAGGTCTATTTAACATCTAATAGTGTTGTATTTTTTCAAAAGAGTATTCAAAATAAGAAACCTTAGTTTTTCTTTTTTCTCTTTAAATCTTTCTTGGATTTTGCATGGTATCTTTAATGGGACCTTTGATTTGTGATCTCATGGAAGAAATTTTAATCTCATAATCGCTTTTACAAAAATTCTTTTGTCATGTTTGATCGTGAGATATCATATTGGGCGATCTCATTGTTCTTTTCTTATTTGATCCTGGTATTTGATTTCATATTTATTTTCTTTGGTTCATATTTACTTTATTTTTATTTGGTGGTTATTTATTGTTTATGCATCATGCTTGGTGAATAAGATTATTCTCTTCAATCTATTAGTGTGGGATTGGATGGAAAAAATTGTTGGTATTGAAATTATGTGATGAAAAAATTTCTGAAGGGCAAAGAGATGTGGGATATTTTTGGCACTTAACAGAAAAAAAAGAATAATTCTAACATAGTAACTAAATAAAATTAAATAAATAATTAATTCTAACATCTGTTTTGAAAAGGTCAAAGTGAAAACGTGTTATTATTTATGTTAGAGCTTGGTGACCCGATATATTTTTTTTTTTGGTCCAAACTGAAAAGTTCGTAGTACGATATATATGGTGAAGAAAAATTATGGATTTTCCTACTTGATTTATTTTTCTCTCCCATATATATTTATGGGATGGTGTATAGGTTTTTTAGGGATTTATATCGTAGCAGCTTGATACTCTCCCATTTTGTACCAATTTTTTATATAATGGATTATCCTTCTCCTCCACCTGTGGTTTTTCCCGTCTAGGGTTTTCCATGTAAATCTGTGTGTGTTCTTATTTGTCTTGTTACCTATTCTCATTTTTCATAACAAACTGTTATCAAACCAAGGTTTGATCTCGACAATGACAACGATGAAATATGATATTCCGTTTTTGGATTGCAACACCAAAATTTCACTATGGTAGGTTAAGATGCAGGTTATGTTGTAACATATGGATTTGGATGATGCACTGTTAGAGTTAAGATGCGGGTTATATTGTAACATATGGATTTGGATGATGCACTGTTAGAGTTTAATAAGATGTCCTCGTTGCGGACACCGGAGAAAAAACAAAAAAAATGA
Source organism: Vitis amurensis (assembly GCA_037355405.1). Lineage (NCBI taxonomy): Eukaryota > Viridiplantae > Streptophyta > Magnoliopsida > Vitales > Vitaceae > Vitis > Vitis amurensis. The sequence continues at coordinate 19,105,153 of CM074693.1, forward strand.
TAGAAAGACCCTATCTCAAATTCATCTTCATCTATCAAATCAAATTCTATAGGATGTTCTAAAGGAGAAAATCATCGTTCCATTATGATTAAAGTCAGAGCAATTGTGCATGATGAAAAGTCTAACTAGCAAGTTGAATATGAAGCAACAATTGTATTCTCACTATATGGCAAAAGGTATGTCTTTAGAAGATCACTTAACTATCTTTACGGAAATAGTTTTTGATATAGAGACCATAGAGGTTAAGTACGATGAAGAAGATTTAGGGTTGATTTTATTGTGTTCGTTGCCCTCTTCATATGCGACTTTCAGAGATACTATTTTATAGTCGTGACACTCTTACCTTAAAAGAAGTTTTTGATGCTTTATTTTCTAAGAAGAAGATGAAGCAGCCTATGGTTGGATTTGGGACTCAAGCAGAGGACCTTATTATTTGAGGGAGAACACAAAAGAGGAATTTTGGTGGTGATGTGAGGGGCAGATCAAAATCTAGTAATAAAGACAAAACCTGCAGGTACTGTAAGAAAAAAATGACACATCAAATTTGAATGCTATAAGTTGCAGAATAAGAATAAGAAAACCCCTGCAAATCATAAAGGAAAACAACCAGAAAAATCTGGTGAAGCTAGTGTTGCAGAAGATGATTACAATGATGAAAAATTCCTAGTTGTTTCTAATGGTAACTCTAAACCTTGTGAGGATTGGATTCTTGATTAGGTCGTATGTTTCGTATGTATCCTTATCAGTACTGGTTTTCAGCATATGAAATAGTGTCCAAAGGTGTTGTGTTAATGGGAAATAATGCATTTTGTAAGATAACTGGTATTGGAACGGTCATAATTAAAATGTTTGATGGGGTTGTCAGGACACTTGATGATGTGAGACACGTTCCTGATCTAAAGAGGAACCTTATCTCATTAAGTACTTTTGATTCAAAAGGGTACAAATACATTGGTGAAGGTAGAGTCCTGAAGGTTAGCAAAGGTGTTCTTGCTGTGATGAAAATGCAGAAAAGGTCTACTAAATTATGTATTGCAGAGATCCACAGTTACAAGTGATGCAGCCGTTGCTACTCCTTCATTGTCAGATGGTAAAGTTACTAGAGTTTGGCATATGCGTCTTGGGCATATGAGTGAGAATAGAATGGTTGAATTGAGCAGAAGAGGATTTCTTAATGGTCAAAGTATTAGTAAATTGAAGTTTTATGAGCACTGCATCTTTGGGAAGTAGAGAAGCATCAAATTCACAGAAGGCTTTCACAACACAAAGGGGACACTCGATTATATACATTATGATCTCTAGGGACCATATACGGTACCTTCTAAGGGATGTGCTAGTTATATGTTGACTATCATTGATGATTTTTCCAGAAAAGTTTGGGTGTTCTTCTTGAAGAAAAAGAGTGATGTGCTAGCTACATTCAAGGAGTGGAAGATTATGATTGAGAAGCAGACAAGGAAACATGTAAAATGTCTCCACACTAATAATGATTTCAAGTATTGTTATGATGAATTTAATACTTTATGCAAGTTAAAAGGAATTGTGAGGCATCATATAGTTCGTCATATCCCATAGCAAAATGGTGTGGCAGAACAAATGAATAGGACTTTTATGGAGAAAGTATGTTGTATGCTTTCCAATGTTGGTTTGCCTAAGTCTTTTTAGGTTGAAGCTTCTTCTATAGCTTGTTTTCTTATTAATTGCTCTCCCTCAACTGCTATTGACAAAAGAACTCCACAAAAGGTATGATCTGGTACTCCTGCTAGTTACTCTGATTTGAAGATATTTGGATGTCCTGCTTATGCTCATGTTGATAATGGAAAACTGGAACCTAAATCTATAAAGTGTGTCTTCCTTGGCTATGAGTCTAATGTTAAAGGATATAATTTATGGTATCCAGAAACCAAGAAAATCATACTCAGTAGAGATGTTATTTTTTATGAAACTACTATGCTTCATGATTCATCTTCTAGAGATTCTTGTGATAAAAAGCAACACAAATCAAGAACACAGGTGGAGTTTGAGATTGGGTCAAGATCCATACCAAAGTCTACATCTCAGTTTAGTTTAGAGATGAAGAGTGATGTTGCTGCTCCCTCACCACCACTAGCACCACCATAGTATTCTATTGTTAAAGACAGTCCTAGAAGAGATATTAAACCTCCACAGAGGTATGATGAGGCTGATTTGGTTGCTTATGCCTTAAATGTGGCTAAAGATATTGATTCCAGTGCAAAACCTTCTAGCCACTTTGAGGCAATTAATTGTGATGATTCTAGTAGATGGATGATTGTCATGTACGAGAAGATTGAGTCACTTCATAAGAATGGCACATAGGACTTAGTGAGACTACCTAAAGGTAAAAAGGTTGTTCATTGCAAATGGGTGTTCAAGAGGAAAGAAAGAATACTAGGAGTTGAAGAAACCAGGTATAAGGCAAGATTAGTTGCAAAGGGTTACAGTTAGATTCCAAGTATAGACTTCACTGATGTGTTTTCTCTAGTTGTAAAGCATAGTTCAATTTGAGTTTTTCTTGGTATAGTGACCATGCATGATTTTGAGCTTAAGCAATTGGATGTGAAGACAACATTCTTACATGGAGAACTTGTGGAGGACATCTACATGCAGCAGCCTAAGGGTTTTATAGTTTCAGGAAAAAAAAAACTATGTGTGTTTGCTGAAAAAGTCTCTCTATGGCCTGAAATAGTCACCTAGACAATGGTATAAGAGGTTTGACTCATTTATGACCACTTATGATTTCAAAAGAAGCAATTATAATAGTTGTGTCTACATTATGAAGAATGATAATGGGTCATTTGTATATCTACTCCTATATGTTGATGATATGTTAATAGCAACCAAGGATAATAAAAAGATAAGAAAGGTAAAAATCCAGCTTAGTTAGGAGTTTGAGATGAAAGACTTAGGAGCAGCAATGAAAATACTTGGAATGGAGATTCTGAGAGACAGAAAGGTAGGTAAATTATACCTAAGTCAAAAATGGTACATTGAGAAAGTTCGTCATAGGTTCAATATGCATAATGCCAAACCTATTAGTACTCCATTAGCTGCTCATTTCAGACTTTCATCTGCTTTATCTCCACAATCAGATGATGATGTTGTTATATGCCAAGAGTTTCATATTCTAGTGCAGTGGGGTCTCTCATGTATGCTCACATCCAGATTTATCATATGCAATTAGTGTAGTTAGTAGATACATGGCAAATCCTGGTAAAGAACATTGGAAAATTTTTTAGATACTTGTGTGGCTCTATTGATGTTTGTTTGCATTTTGGGAGAACTAGAGATGGAGTTGTTGGGTATGTCAATTCTGATTTTGTTGATGATCTTGATAAAAGAATATCTCTTACAGGGTATGTTTTTACTATTAATGGTTGTGCTATCAGTTGGAAATATACTTTGTAGACTATAGTTGCTTTGTCTACTATTGAGGCTAAGTACATGGCTATTAAAAAGGCTTGTAAAGAAGCTATTTGGTTAAAAGGACTATTTGATGAACTTAGTGAGAACTTGCAGATTACCACAGTTTTTTGTGATAGTCAGAGTGCTATTTTCCTCACAAAAGATTAGATGTTTCATGAGAGGACAAAGCACATTGATGTACGATATCATTTTATGTGTGATTTCATTGCTTGTGGTGATATTGTTGTGGCCAAAGTTAGCACCCATGATAATCCTACTGATATGATGATGAAGATATTCCTTGTAGCCAAGTTTGAGTATTGCTTGGACTTGGTTAGTATTTGTTGTTAAATTACCCTTTGGGGTTTGTGGAAGAGGTGAAGAGTTTTTTTGTTGAAGATTGGAGTTTGTTTATTTGTTTTTATTCCTTACATTAGAATTCATGTCAAGGTGGAGATTGTTGGAGCTTGGTGACCCAATTTCCTTTTTTGGTCCAACCCAAAAAGTTCGTGGTGCGATATATATGGTGAAGAAAAATTATGGATTTTCCTGCTTTATTTATTTTTCTCTCTCATATATATTTATGGGATGGTGTATAGGTTTTCAGGGATTTATATCGTAGCTGCTTGATACTCTCACCTTTCGTACCAATTTTTGATATAGTGGATTATCCTTCTCCTCTACTCATGGTTTTTCCCGTCTAAGGTTTTTTCACATAAATTTGTGTGTTCTTATTTGTCTTGTTGTCTATTCTTGTTTTTCATAACAAACAGAGTAGTTTGTTGCGACGGCGAAAGCTTTGATGCAATCATCGTTAATCAATAACACAAAGATAAAATAATCAACACAAAGGGTACACAAGGTTTTAACTTGGTTCGACCAACCATGCCTACGTCCACAGATGAAAGAGAATTATTTCACTATACAATAAAGAACATTACAGAGGATATAATCAGATACAATTATTGGGTTCCCGAACATCCCATATTCCCCCACTCTTTGTATCCCTACCCTACCATGAGCCTTCTCGCTCCACTAGGAACCTCCCGTTCTTCCTCACATCTCTATCCACTTTGTATAGTCTTTATAGGCACATCTCCATTTCATAACATTTTCTTCTCATGATCTAGAATATTTATACAGATATTTCCAACAATATTTCTTATTATATAAGGAAGTCTAATATTATAATAATATATCAACCTAAAAATATTCTATATATATTACAAAAGAGGAATTTATACTAATTAGGAATTTGTGGCACTTCTTTATAAATATTTTTTTTTTTTCAAGACGGCTGACAAGGAGATGACAATGGGAAATCGCCCATGCTAAAAATGAAATGGAGGAGTTAAATTTGTCAAAATCAGTAGTTTCCACTTCACAAATATTCAAAGAATCATGAAATCACGACCCGAGTTAAAGTTGGATTGCAGTCTACCTTGAAAACCTCAAGTGGGTTATGGAATTTTAGTCCAAGAATGTTTCTGCTGCTTTCAATCTCCCATTGATGTAATACATCGAACTTATTTTGTGAAATTTAAGCATGTATTAAGATAACAAATTTAGCAGCGCCACAGTATTACACTTTATGGGAAGCAAAAATATCAGCAGTTAAGCTTGCAGACCAGATGAATATGTCATCTTTAATTTGGCCCCATAGCATGCCAGCAGAAGCTAGAAAAGGATCATTCATCTTATTAATTTCTAATTAAAATAATTAATTTAATTTTTAGCTACATTTTTTCTCCCAAAGATCCGTGTGACCCAGTCAAGACTTTGTCATCAGAGAATGACATATATAGGGAAAGTTCAATGAAAAGAAAACTCTAACCAGAGAGTACTCGCCTACTGGGTCCTAGTTTGAACTCAGGCACCATTTGAATGGCCACAAAAAGATAAATTTGCTGACCATGTGTTGCCCATCTCACAGTTGTATAATTAATAGTCCATGGACATTTCATAATATCTCAACCTATACGCCGAATTGAACAAATCAGCCACATGCACCCACTGGGTATTCTATCTTTGCCTACCATGCTGGCGGTTTAAAGATATTGGACACGGAAAAACGAGGCTATAAACCCTAGATTAGGCGGTGCCCATTGACTGATCATAAACAAATGTTAATTGCCCTTTTTGGAAGTCTTATGTGATGTTTCTGATTAAAGTATAATTACTTTTTCTTAATCAATATCATTATTTTTTCTTAAGTTGGGTGAGTCAAAGACATTTCATAGGTCTAGGGGACGTTTTGGCACCGATCATTTGAAAAGTTGAACCTGAAATCTGCCTACAAACCTGGGCGGCTGACCATGGTTGTTCAACAACAAACATATGTGACTCAGATTGATATGCTGAGCAAAAGTGCAACATTTGTTGTTTATGCATTAAATAAGTAAATGAATTAGTCATCAAGAGAATGTAATTTCCATATAATTTTTCATGAGGGGATGAAGAATCCACCTTGGATGTGAAAGTCACCGACCATTTGCATTGATGGTGGACACGCAGCCCCACCTGCTAGGATGATTTTTAGTATGTTCTCGTGGAAAAGGGCAAGCCTCCTGGATATATATATATATATATATTTTAAAAAAATGAAATCAATGAAAGCAAAGGGAAAGTGGAATAAAAAAATAATTGAATTCTTAATAATTTTTTATTATATACTCTTCAAATTTATTTTTATTGTTTCCTCTTTTATATAAGAATGCATAATTTAAAAATACATAACTTTTTGAATAATTTTTGTTATGTTTGATATTTGCTTTATATTTTCCATAATAAACTAAAAAAAGGATTTTGAATTTTTTTGGTTATTTTTCTCATTTCTCTGTCACATTCCATGACCCAATTCAAATATACCCTAATTAGAGTTCTAATATTATGCCACAGTAACAACTACAAAAATTTAGGCTTTTTTGAAATTGTTTTACAATTTTTTTTTTTTTTGAAATCTAGTTTTAGAAAAAATAGTTTTTAAAAATATTTTTTTAAACTGTTATTTAATATTTTATAAAACAAAAATCTATTTGAGAATCTAAGGTCCTTTTCTGTAATAGTTTTCAAAAATAAATTTCTATTCTTTAAAAAATAAAAAAATGACAACATATTTGATAATCAGAAAACAAAAAAGAGTATTGTTCTTAAAAACAAAAAATATGGTGTTTTCAAGAACATATTTTAGATGTTTTCACTTGTTTTATAAGAACCATTTTAAAAATTAATTATCCAAATATAGAGAATGGTTAAAAATAAAATACTACATATAAAAATTATTTTAAAATATATTTAAAAATACAGAAAATAGACTAAAAACATTTCAGGTTCTTAAACAGATATTTTTTCTATAATACATTAGAAAATAATTTTCAAAAACTGTTTTTTAGAATTGTTTTGGAAACTAGTTGTTAAACATGGCCTAAAATGTTTTTAATCCATTTTCTATTTTATAAAATATGTTTTAAAAATAATTTTTAGTTCTAATGCTATATTTTTAATTATTTTTCTTATTTGTGTAATTATTTTTAAAACAACTTCTAAAAAAACAAGTAAAAATAATTGAACAATTTAAAAATATTTTTTATAAACACCTTATCTTCTATTTTTAAAAACAAAAATTTATTTTTTATTTTATAGTTGTCAAAAAATTTTCTATTTTGAAGAAGAGAAAATTGTTTTAAAAAATAGTTACGAAACAAACATTAAACATTTACAAGAATTCAAGGATATTCTCTATTACTTTTTGGGATTCAAATAAAATCACAATTAGAATTATAACATCATGTTAGACTAACTATTACTAAAAAAGTTTAAACTTTTCCAAGAAACCATATAGTTAACTTCATGTGCAAAATGTAAAACCTATAAATAATTAATAATATCGATCAGCCGAAAGGGGTCATGCTTCGCATAACTGGAAACCTAAGAACAATAAGAGATCTCCAGACTGATGCACCATCAGAAGAGAAGATGGTACTGATCATCTTACATTTTCTCTTCTGCAATTGATTTCTAAGGTTATGAAGGTAGAAAAGTGCATTATATGTCGTCTCATGGTTCTCAAACACATATTTAATTAGCTTGAAAACATAACACACCGTCCATTTACTTCTTCAAAAGCAACATTACATCATTATTAATGGTAGAAAACACACACCATCTTTATCACCCACCGACACCAAAAACAACCCTTTTCAAAACTTGAGCCATAGAAACCCTAGACTGCAGCATTGCACAAACACTTAGAGAAAGAGAAATAGAAAGAACGAAGCCAAGCCCTTAAATAACTTATATATGAATTGCACCACTCCTGGGAACAGGCACAGCAGAGAGAGGGTTCTTCATTTCACATGACAGCTTCAGCACCTCACTCAGGTCAACCGGCTGAGCCATGTCCTGAACCCAGTCGAAATGGTGCACCAACTTAGCCACCCAAAGGCTCACTGTCACCAGCCCTAGGTTCTTCCCTGGACAAACCCTACGGCCAGCCCCGAACGGGGCGAGCCGCAAGTCACCCCCTCTCACGTCCACGTCAGCACCGCCAGCGGAAGGTAAAAACCTCTCTGGCTTGAAGGCCAGAGGGTCTTTCCAGAGATTTGGATCATGTGTGATGGCCCACATGTTGACCATTGCCGTGGTGTTGGAAGGGATCACCATGCCATTGCTGAGGTGGACGTCTGACGTGGACAGGCGGGCCCACGAGAGGAGGGGCCCAGGTGGGTGGACACGTAGGGTCTCCTTGATCACAGCTTGAAGATAGGGCAATTTAGCCACGTTAGCGTCGGTGATGGCCTTGTTTCCTAGAGTAGTGAGATGGAGCTCCTCGTGAAGCTTGGCTTGAACCTTGGGGTTCAGGATTAACTCAGCCATGACCCACTCAGTTAAGAGCGCCGTTGTATCAGTACCTCTGAAGATCATTTCCTGCATGCATACGTAAATAAACCACCTTGTTTAGTAGTCTCAGTAGCCATAAAGAAAGATAACACATCTCTTTCAATTTGATTACCCTACTGTTTAATTTACTTTGGTTTTATAAAATTAAAAAAAAAAAGAAAATCATAAGATATTTTTCCAAGAGAAGTAGGTTGGAAAGAGTGTCATGTCTAATAATTAATTAAGCTGCAGTAGCTATTTTGTTTTGAAATATTATAGTATCTCTCCCGCTTTGTTTGTTTATATATCAGTGTGAAAAGGATCTATAGACAAACCCATAAAACGGCCACCATATCTTCCTCTTCAAGCTTCTCTTCACCATTCAGAGACAGCAAAACATCTACGAAATCTGACTTATCTGAGAGCTTGTTGGAGTCACTGAGTTGATGTTCTTTAATAATCCCTTTGACGAGTTTTCTGACTCGAGGAACAAGAGCGGAGCAACGCTGGTTGATACCGAAAGGGTCATAAAAGTAATTCAACCACGGCAGATGGTCGGACCAGTTGAAAGCTCCCAACAGCTCGAAGCCTTCTTTGACAATCTCATGCAATTCTCTAGCCTCCATGCTATCTTCCACTGGATTAAGCCTTTTTCCGAAAACTGTCCCCATTATATTGTTGAGGGCAGCAGCTTGAAGGTGCTTCCGCAGAACAACAACCCCATTTGCTGATTGTTCGTTAGCAATGGCCTGTAACATGGCGGTGCAGTCCAGCTGCCGTCCACCTTCGTGAGCTGCTATGCGCTTTGGCGCGAAGAGGTGAGACGATGATATTCTTCTCAGTAGCCTCCAGTAAGCCCCATTAGGTGCAAACCCGATGGCTCGGCTGAACATAAGGCTCTTAGCTGACTGCTTGATTGGGCGGTCAGCGAATTGAGGTGAGGTCAATATCTCCCTAGCAGTGCAAGGCTCGGAAGCAACTACTGTAGGGGTTGAGCCGAGGCTGAAGGCCATGAGCTGAGTGGCAGCGCTGCTCAAAGCCATGGAGGCAAGAGTACGATGAGCCAACCCATGGCTTAAGCTGAATAAGCTACCAAAAATGGGAATACCTCGCGGACCTGGGATTGAGACCCGACCCATCTGGTTTCTTCCATTTTTCCAAGCTGCACCTCCCGCAGAAAATGCCCAGCTTAGAAGTCCAATGGAGAGAAATACAATGAGAATGAAAAGCAAAATCAAACCCTTGGATAAGTTTTGGGTTTCTACAAGAGCTGGAAGTGTAAAAACCCACCAGTTTGTGTACTCAGACTTGAAAGAGAACTCCATTGTTTGATTGAGAGAGAGAGAGAGAGGGGTTGAGAGAGGGTGGTGAGGAAGGAGGATGGAGATTAGAAGCGTTTAAATAGAAGGCAAGCGTAAAATGGAAGTGATTGATTGGTGGTAACTGAGAGGGTTTTATGATCAAATGGAAGGCAAACGTATGCTACAGGAAAGTGAGCTTGGTTTCCTATGCATAGGAAAGTTCTCGGTTAACACGGTTGAATATTGACTTGATTATTTAATCATAATCGCTTAAACTATATGTTCATGACTGGTGAAGCTAAATGTCTACACGTAAGTGATTAGTTTAAGAGTTCATCCGATCAATGAAACTTACATACAGTGCATGGGAGAGGGGTTCAACTCCTTCATACATTAATTACCGTTTACTCAAGACCGCTGGTTCTAATCCCCAATTATGAACTCCATTGACCATCAATTGAGATTTAAATTAAACGAGGTGGTTTCACCCATTGTGTTTGAAACCTTCCAAGGCTGACTTGAGCAGTTGAAGGCATCAGGCCATGTGGTTAGAGTAGTTAAAATTAATGGACTCATCTATTTAAAATATTAACAAAGATCGGTCAAGGAAAATAATTTCTTAAATAAAACTTAACACAAGAGATAGACCTCGTAGCACATTTTTCCCACTCAAGTATATCAATGGTTTAATTCAATTCAAGATCCATCAAGGTAAATTTAAATTTTCTAATATCCACTTATATGTATGCGGGCTTTTGTTTATTGATTTATTTCATTCAATTTCCAAATAAATAATTCGTTCACGATTCAATCACCTAGATTTATGGGGTATTTGGTAAAACTTAATACTTATTACTTAATAATTTAAGTTGACTTTTAAGTTAAATTATACTTAAATTATTGACTTAAAACATATTACTTAATTTTTCTTTAAATATTAAGATTGTTTGGTAAAATTAATTTAAAATTTATTCCAAATCATCAAATTGATATATTTATTTTCATAAATTATAATTATGGTAAAAAAAAGTCGAGTAACAATGAATGTCACAAAATGGTAAAAGAAATCGTAGAAGTAATTAGGGTAAATGAAGTGAAAAAAATGCAAAATAAATATGTGGATTTAAGAATAAATTAATTATTTTTAATTATTACTTAAGGTTGTTTTTTACTTTAAATCATACCATTAAATTATTTTACCAAACAGACTTAATTTATTTAATTACTTAAATTAAGTCATTAGATCACTTTTAAGTTATTAAGTTAATTTACAAAACACCAATTTAATTCCTATTTTAGATTTTTTTAAAAAATATTATATAAAAAATATAAATTTATCTCATGTGTTTAAAAATTTTCAAATTTAAGATTTGAATATCATAATTTTTTAAAATAGACCTTATTATCTCTCATATAAACATTATTATATTAATTTATTTTAAAAACATTAATAGTTTTGCTCATTATTTTTAGCACTTCATATTATTTTGGTACCCACAAACATATATATAAATGGGAAAAATATAATCACACGGATTAAGTTCATCAAATTTCATAAACGTAGACGTGGAGGCGCTTTGTCCATAACTTGATAGTCTAACTCTACCTACCAAAGCAAACACCATAAAAACATATAAAATTAAGAGAGAGCCAATGGAATAGATTGCCTCGGTATAACTCCTTTGAAGAAGGAAGCACCATGTCCTTGGGAGTCGAGCTTATATGATTTAAAAAATTAAGAAATGAAGAGTAAGAAAGAGTCCACGAATCACGATGTAGTATCTATCTCAAGGCTCTCACTCCTTCCAACCACCATGTGTGCGTGTGTTTGGGCGGGGAACGAGGGACTACCCTGTTGCCTTAATCCTCACACGTGGGCTAATCGGGAAACGAGAATTTGGATTAAAATTGTGTTTTACGACTATTTTAAAAAGAATTTTTAGTATTTCTACTTCTTCTGATTAGAATTATCAAATACTAAAAACATTTTTTAAAATAATTACTGAACGCACTTTAAAAATTTAAAACAGTAAAATGACAAAAAAAAATGTTATGAAGACGAGAAGGTTATCAAAGTTACTTTATTGTTCAGTTACATAAATTTTTTATTTGGAATATTAAATAATAAATAATATAATAAATGTTTTAACTAGAAAATTGTTTTATGTCTAATAAAAATATCGTAGTATTAAAGTTATGTCCTATCCCAGATAATATGAAAAATAATATAAGGAAAAGAAAATATAAAAAAATAAAAGAAATAAAAAAAAAAAAAAAATAAAAAATAGATTAAAAATCAATAAATTATTTTTATTTATTATTTTAAATTTATTTTATTTATTTTAATTCATAGATATAAGAATTAAATAATTTTAAGATGCATACATTTTTAATTAGTTTTTATTATATTTGATTTTTTTTTTTTTCTATTTTTCATAGAATCGTACAATCAAATACGAGAAAATCATTTTTCTTACTATTTTTTTTTTTCTTAGTATTTTTCATAAATCAAATATAACTTAAAATTATATATTTAAAAAAAAAAAACCTAATATCAACATCTTTAAACGTCCATTGAATCATAAAAATCACTAAATAAAAAACGCAATACTATCTCAAATTTTCCTTCCCTTTTTTTTCTTATTTTTCTTTCTATTTTATCTACTTTTCGTGGTGCAAACTTAGCTTCTTAAGGTAACTTATACAGTCATTCTAAGTCTCCATGAAAACTTGCATGCCAATATACTATTTATGCGTTCGAGATCCACTTATATCTTTCCAATATTATGCTATAAGGCCAAGTGATTTAAGGTGATATATCAGAAGCCATCTATCAAAATTTTCATGTTACTATTGCCTAGATTGCAGTGCATCCAGGGGATTTGATTGAGGTCAACACTAAAATTAAAATGAGCCCCCTTCTAGGAGAATGTTATTCCTAGCTCTTCTCCCCATAAGGCAACAATCCCTAGTTAATGACCTTTTTCATGCAAATTAGTAACTGTTAGTTTTTAAATTATTCATTCTCCTAAAAATTGAGGAGGTTGCTTGCTTTATTTTTTATTTTTTATTTATTTATTTAATGTAAGATTACTCTACCCTCCCTAGCTACTACCACCAACTTTAAAAATAAGAACATTAGAAAAGGAAAATAGGAGGAAAAAAAAAAGATGAAATGGAGATGAAATTATTTTTCGAGGATTTTTATATGGTACAAAAACATCACTTCCAGTATTATATGGAAAAATTGTAATCAATTAAAGGATTAATTGATGAAAAGAGATGAAAAGATTCCAAAATTTTAAAATAAATTTTTTTTTTAAATTTGAAAAGCAATGCATTTTTTTAAAAAAAATTATCACTTTTATAAGGAAAAAATAAGGATATTTTTGTCTAAAATGAATAATTTTTATGATGAAAAAAAAAATACCAAAAAGACTTAAAATTCACCTATCAAAGTGAAAAGGACATATCCAACACATTTATATACAATATAATATATAAATATAAAGCATACCCAAAATCACTCGAAGTTCAACATATAAAACGGAAAAGGAGGAAAGTCATGTCGTGTTTCTAGCTTTTACACGTGACGCAGATCTTACTATGTAAAGTTTCTTTGGGATATGATGAAGCCAGCAGATATTTTTTTTGTAATCTTTGGAGTAGCCTTTTGGCTGAATAAATAAAATGTTATTGAAGGCAATATATTAATAGGCTATTTCACGTGGGGTAGCCGTCCTCACAACCCGATGCATATCTTCATGAAACCAGTATTCAATCTAGCTTCTATATTACTCTGAGACGAAGAGGCACCAACTCCAAGCAACTCATTATTAAGCTCTAGAAATAACAAACCATTCATTTGATTGATTCATTCTGGTGAGTTACAGTAACTAATTTAGGTTGGTTCCAAATATTACTATATTTACTTTACTTTCTTTAAAGATTTCGAGATTAGTAATTCAGGCACATGGCCATATAGGTAAGTATGATTGAATGAGGAAGGCTTTGGTGAAATCATTTGGTGTGCTTAGTATTTAAACTTAACCAATATTAAATCTTTTAAGATTGTGTTTGGAAGTGTGTTTATTTAAAGTGTTTTTAATAAAAGTATTTTTTTTTCTCAAAATATTTTTACAAGAATCTTTTATCATATGTTTATCTAAAAACCTGATTTTTTAACACTACATTTGATTTTTCAAATTATTAAAAGTATTTTCTAAATTTTATGAAATATATTATTTTAAAAAAAATATATTTTTTTAGAAATTTTTTTAAAAACATATTCTAATTTTTGGATTTGATGCTGCTTTCTTTTTTTTTTTTTTTTTTTCTTCTCTCTTGAATTTCAAGTGTAAATTGAACTTATTTTGATGAGAAATGAAGATCCATGCATGCAAGGATGTTGGAGGTCCTAGGAAGTCTTTTACTTATGATTTCTTATTCGTTTCTCTCTATTTTTTTTGTATATTCTACTATCAGTCAATCTCATTCAACTTTATTTCAATCTTCATAAGTAATTCACTTAACAAATAATAGGTCTAAAGAAATTCAAGTTAATTTTCCATAATATGGAGGATTACTTAAGGGGTCAAGAGCACTCTAAGCACTTTAACACCCCTTGTTTTGCATCAAGCTCAACTTCCAATACTCTATGGATGACACTCAACCTTAAAGGAACACTCTAGCATCCTAGCACCCCTTGTGCTACATCAAGCTCTACTTCCAATACTCTGTGGATGACACTTACTTAACCTTAAAGGAACACTTTAGCATCCTAGCACCCCTTGTGTTGCATCAAGCTCTGCTTCCAATTCTCACGTGGATGACACTTTAAATGTCATGTTTTTGCACCAATTTTGTCTATTCAAGTGCTCTTCGAAGTCTCCAAGTGTCATTCATATGTTCCTTTCATACTTGTTTATGGATTTTTTAATTAATTGTTTTCATATTTGAGTTTGGGATTGTTCTCATCTATTTTGTGGCTATTAAGATAGAGCTATTAAAAGTAGTGATGTGACATAACATTCGATTTCAATATAAATGATATCAATTTCACCTTATTATCCTATTTGCATGCATTATCATATATTTGAGTATTCTAGCTTAATCACTCATATTGTATATGACTTAAGTGCTTTAGGAGTTGTAGGAAATATTCAAGTCATGGGTTCCTTACAAATTGATGGTTTGTTCATGATTGATTTATAGACTTAGACAATCCATTAAAAGTCATAGTACACTACCTCTTAATTATTGAGATGACTTATCTTAGTCATCGAGATGGATAATGGTGAGTGTATTACTCTGTATGATTACACATTGAACAAAACCTATGAAGAGTCATGACTAATGGCTATCGGTTTGTCATGACCTCTCTAAGCTACTATTTTGCATGAATTCTCTCCCTTAAGAGAACATTATGCTAATGCTAAGGTTATCAATTACTTTGACCCATGGATAAGATCCTAAAGTGATACTACATTGGATGACTAGTGGTTTAGGCAAGTGAGAACAAGTATTCTCTATAAAGGCACCATGATATTTCATGGATTGAGACTTGGGTGATCCTAAGGATTCATGATCATATAGTCTATGACCATAACAATTCCTTTGGTGGAATTTGATATATGTCCTTTGCGAACATGAATATGTTAGTTGATCATGATATAACAAGATTTGAGACTCCATGATTAAGATGAGATGTGATCATAAAATCTGTATTCTCAATAATTCCTTTAGTGGAATTTGACCTATGCTCCTTAGAGGTATAATATAGCAGTTGATCACATAATAAGTGGGATTTGTAACTCAAGGATTGAAGAGGTAATCTTGATAGGTGATAACACTACCTTGTTAGATTACAAACACCAGTTCATGGAGAGTCTGCATGTAGTGGATAATAAATCACGGACTCGAACTACGTCTCGTTGTTATTTACATAGGGTATTGGAGTGTAATTGATTCTTTGTATTAGAATGTTGAATCAATTTCAGAATTGGATTTTGAGGGAGCCAAGACTCTTATGAGTCTCGGTAGTCCTTGCTTTGAACTCATATACCATGTTGGCACAATTTATGAGGGTTGGATTGACTCTAGGTTCACTTTTGTGAATAAGGTTGTTTTGGTAATTATGCAAGGTTGCACAAGCAATAGTGAATAAGTGCTTGGGATTAGACTAACCGATTAATTAGACAACTTTGTTGGGTTAATTAACTAATTAAGACCCATTTTGGGCAAGATCAAGTGACATAAGCCTTGGTGGGCTCAAGTCACTTAAGCCTAGTAAGGAAACCCTATAAATGCCCCTTTACAGGTTAGGGTTAGGTTTTCCATGACTTTAGTTAGTTGTCTTCCACCTTCAAAAAAAGAGCCAAAGCTTCCTTCCTTTTAAAGCCCACCCTTTGCAATGCCAAGGTCATGGTTAAAGTCATCAGGAAGAAGACTTTAGATGTATAAGACTTCCACATACTAAAAATTATTCTTCATCGACTTGGACTCAATCTGGGAACATCCATACCATAGGTATGAGTACTATATCTTTAGATCTATATCCTATAATGGTTTCTGAAGCCATTATTTTCCGTTGTGTTAAATCTAGAGAACTTTAGGGATAAATGCATGCACCTTATAAGATCTAGGGCTTAAGAACAAAGTAATATGGAGTTCTCATCAAACCAATTCATCCTCAAAATCACATCAAAATCCTGAAGGTCAATGAATACTAAGTCAACTAATATCTCCCTATAACCAATCATCACAAGACAACTTCTAAACATTTTATTAGCCATAATAGAATTTCTCATAGGAGTAACAATAATCAAATCAAAGTCTATGCTAGCAATAGACATACCCAATAATAAAAGATATTAAAATAAAAGAGCATGTCAAGCTTGCATTAGTAACTAAGAAACAAATTAGTCAATTTAGAATAAAAAAAGAATAGGAATTTATACTAGATGAAGTTGAAAGTTAAACTAATGCATCACTCATCTATCCCCAACCTAAACTAATTCAAATTCCTAATAAGATCATAACCTAGTACTTTGATACTACCTTGTCACATCCCAAAACCCACTCCAATGGCATAATATTCATTTCACACCTTAAACCCGAAGACTAAAAGTGCAAATGACTTAAACAATCATTTTGTAACCAAAAGCTTACCAATTACTAAATTCATGGTTAGAGTAGTAAAACATACTTTATCCTCAAAACTTAAATTAAATTAAATAGATAAATAAATAAATAAAGATCAACCATTTTGTTGTTGTCCAAATAACTTTAAACTCGAATAATTCAAATTGTAATTAATTTTTAACATTTAAACAAAGTATAAAATAAAATTCTAAACCAAAAATCCTAATAAAACCAAAATCCCATTCTAACTATCATTCTCCACTTGTATTGAAAGTACTTGAAAAATTGTCAATGGAAAGGAATAAACTCAAAACCCACTAAGGAAATATTAATATAGTTTCATAAATAAAAATTTTCAATTGTGAATGCAAATAAGGGATAAAATTTATAATCCTTTTCATAAAAACTCTTGAGTTCAAACATGGTAAAACATCCAAAACTTTTCAACCAATTTTTTTTTCATATTTATGTTAAGAACAATTTCATATCAAATTAAATGTATTGAAAATATTCTTAGGTTATCAAGTAAGAAATTGTGCCCAATTAGGTGAGACTTTGTTATTTGAATAGGTAGAACTTTACAAATGGGTGACTAGCTTTAAATTTATTCTTTTTAATATGGACCGAACCAAACACTACTAACACTAGTAACCTCTAATCAAACCCCTAGAGGTTAAGGCTCAAAGCAATTACATTCCTCACTAAGGGATGTAAAGGTCAATAATTGTATCCTATTAACTAGGCTCAAACAAACTAGAGTCAAAAATTTTTATTTAATTGTTTCAAACTTATAAAAAAAATACATCTTCATATTTTTTTTTTATAAACAAAAAAAAAAATGTTCTAACAATTTTTTAGTACAAAATGTATTTGATCCATCTAGAGAAACAAAAATAACCTTTTTACATAATTCAAAATAACGTATAAAAAGAATATGTATATATATATATATATAAAAATCTACATTAATTTCCCTTACATCAAAGAAGCAACAAAATCTAGAAGAATTTACCGTTGAAAAAATTATCCTCCCCAAAAATAATTTAGAAAAACCAACTATTACTATTGGCTAATTCTCTAAAATTATAGAATGACATTCCTAAGAATTTTTATGTATTAATATTATTAATTTGAATTACCAACATTAATTTGAACTTCTTTTCTTAAATCCAATCCCAAGAATCTATCATTTTTTATTAGTTTAAATTGAAACTCTCTAAAAACCTATTCCTATTATTTATTTGAACTAAACTAGTTTTTGTTATAATTTTATTTTTCTCCTTATTTAAACTCAAACTAGTAGTCATCATATGCAAGTAGCAATCCCATCCCACACTTGGCACTAAAGTAATCCCATTCCAACACTTATGATGTAACATTTTTTATTTTCTTTATCTCCACCAATCAATCTCCCTATATTCATATATTTCCAAGTTTTTATTTAAAAACAAATAGGTTAAACCCCAATCTAGATTTTGATTTTCTAAAAGAATATTTAAACTATTCAAAATGATTTAAAGAATCTAAAATACTAGTCTAAGGGTTAGAACCTTACTTGGAAAAACTAATTATCAAACCCTAGGCTCTCAAATCTTCATCTCTATATTGCCCTACGTTCTTTAATATCTCTGATCTCTATGCAAAAAAGGTTTCTATATACAGAAAAAAAAAAAAAAAAAAATCTACCCTCTTTTAATGAGAAAAGACCCTTCTACCCTCTTTTAATCTATTTTATTTATTTGATGATTTTTAATTTATGGTTTTAACCCTAAAATTTAATTTAGGGCATTACACCCTAAGTTTTTCGCCCAATGACTCCTTGAATCTTGGCATTTAGATATTGAAGATCTGAAGAATGGGGGAGGCTAGGGTTCTATCTCTAAAAATGTAAGGGAGAATGACAAAGTCAAAAACCTAACCCCTAAAGGTAAATAGGTTTCCCATGGGCTTAAATGACTTGAGTTCACCTTGGTTTAGATCACTTAATCTAACCTAAAAAAGGTCTTAATTGATTGATTAGCCTAATTGGGCTCCAATTGATCAATTAGTCTAGTTTAAAGATACCATTCACTAACTCTTGTGCAATCTTATATATTTACTAAAATGTCCTAATCCAAATAAGTGAGCTAATAAACAATCCAACTCTCATAAATTGTGTCATCAAGGTATATATATGAGCTCAAACGGTGAACATTAGGAACCATAAGACAATACTAACTCCTTCATAATCCAAATTTTAAGTTGATTCAATATCTCACTACTAAGATTTAACTACACTTATTGAAGTTAATTCATAAGTGAGCTAAGAAACGATTTTGACTCTTATAAGTCGTGTCATCAAGGCATATAAATGAACTCAAATGGGGAACATTAGGATCCATAAGATAATATTGACTCTCTCATAATCCAATTTTGAAATTAACTCAACATCCTACTACAAAGAGTTAACTACACTTCAATAACCTATGTAAATAATGATGAGACATAAGGTGCTTAAGTATGTAAACTACTATCCAGTGTATAACGTTTCCTAATGAATTGACATTTGTAATCTAACAAGGTGAATGTTTTCAGTCTCTCAAGATTGCCTCTACCATTCTTGAGTTACATATCTTCCCATTGTGTGATCAACTAACATGTGATAGCTCACAAAGAGTTTATATCAAGTTCCACTTAAGGAACTGATATGACCATAGTTTATCTTAACATACTTCTTTAGAATCACCCAATGGACAAACTATCTCAAAGTCCTTGAGATATCTAGTGCCTTTATTGAGACTACTTGTTGTTACTAGCTTTCATCAATAATGACTCAATCCATAAGGAATATATGATCACTTTAGGATCTCGCCCTTAGGTCTAAGTCATTACAAACAATGATACAAGCTTAGTATTCTCTCAAGGTTGAGAGATAATATGATATAACAACTTGATAAAGTCATGACTACCAAATATCCTTACGTCAGGACTCACTATGGTTCCTGTCTAATGTGTGGTTTACATACTAGTGCACCTACCATGGGAACCCCATCCTAATGGCCAAGACCAATCATCCCTCTAAAGGATGAATCCCAAAACTTTGTCCCTAATGTGATATATGTTCTAAGTTTTAATTAAAATTTATTAAGTATGGGAGCAACTTTCAAAAAAGGGTATTATATGTGAATTCATAAGGATGTTTGTAACATCAAAGATGATAAAATAAAAAATAAAAAAAAATAAAAAAAATAAAAAAAAGACTAATAGGAATGGTAAATATGAGACAAAATCATTTATTTTCATTAAATATTAGTTGTGGAAATTTACCTTGCTTTGGTTCTATAATTAATGATAAAAAATTTATTATGACACTCATGTTTTGGACATTCAAAGTTTAGAGGTCTAAAGTTACTTACTTCTAAGAAGATGGTTTTTAAGTTATTTTAATTTTATTAATTATCCAAGTGTTTTGTGAAACATGTGTTTTGGGAAAGAGATGTAGAGATCTTTTTCCAACAGGAAAATCATGGAGAGTTAGGATCTATGTTCGGTGGAGGTTCCTATTAGGATAGAGCTCTAGAAAGGATGGCATAATGTAACAGTTTTAGATTCATTAATAAACTTATATTTATGTTTCTTGTTCACTTTACTATCTCAGATGCATTAATTGGTTATTTGAGCATACATGCTCATATCTCTTACATTGTATATGGTTGGAGTGCATTAGGAGTTGTAAAAATAGTCATGAGTTCCTTGTAAGTTGATAAGTGATTTATAATTGGTTATGGATTTGGACAATCCAATAGAGATTATAGTGCATATGGTTACTCATTGAACAAGACCTAAGGTGAATCATAATGTAAGACTACCGATTGTCATGATTCATCAAGCTACTATACTGCATGAACTCTTAACCTTGAGAGAATATTGAGTCAGTGCCAAAGTCAACAAAAGGTTTTGACTTATGGGTGAGACCCCAAGGTGATCACATATTCTTATGGATTGAGTCAATGTTGATGGAGGTTGGTGGCAATATATATTCTCAATGGAGGCATCATGATATCTCATAGGATTGAGACAATGTGTTCCCTTAGGTGTCTGTGGACCCGCATTTTTCACGTGCATCCTCACTCAATCGACGAGACTCATTTTTATTGGTGAAAAAATAGTTTTGGAAAAGTTGGAGTCGCCACTTATTTTATTTTATTTTAAAAGGGAAAATAAAACAATAAAGAAAACCCTAAAGAAGTGACTCCATAGTTTTGGAAAAACAAGTCTTGAAAAACCCGAGTCTTGGTTCAAGGATCATGTTACCTATCGAGAAGGTACCTCTAAGAGGTAGCACCCCTCTAAGCCCTAAAGAGGTCTCTAGTGACTAAGTTGAGGGAAATGTGGCAATTAATTAATTGATTGAAGGTACCTAGGTAGACTAAGATGATTTCATAATTAACATGTCAAGCCAGAAAGTCAAATCATGATCATAAAGGAGAGTCAAAGTGTGTACTTGGATTGCTTCTCAAGCGCTATCATAAAACATCAAAGTTAGTATAGAAATATAGTACACAATATGCATTTTTATCAAAGATAACCAAACGATCCAACGTATATCAAGGCAATCAAACAGGACAACAAGTAAGGGCATAGTACATAAAGAAATGGATATTTGTGGGATTTTGAAAATAAGGTGATGGAGAGTGTACCCTGGATAGCAAACTGAGCTTTAAAATGAGGAACAATGTTAGCTCAATAATAGGTGTAAAATCATCTCATGTACTCATGAAGAGGAAACACATTCAATCAAACATCAAACAAACAATATTGAAGAAAATATCATGGATGTTGGGCCCCCACCAAAGCTCTAATTAATTTCTCATGAGTTGATTCTATGAATTCCATTGTTTGGAATTATGAAATTTGTTCATGCTTATTAAAAATTGAGAAAATCAGGAAAATGGTTGAAAGTCAAATAAAATAGTGAGAACGCATGCCAGAAGGAAGGTGGCAGCAAAAGAATTATTGAAATTTGGATTTTAATGTCTATGAACTCCTAAGGATGGGATTTTAAAGAAAACAAGAGTTATTTAATGGAAAAGATTTTGAAATCTAGATTAAAAATATGTACGTTCACAAGAAAGAAAATAAGTAATAAGAAGATGATGGTGGGCACCAAGGTGGCAACTGTATGGGTGGAGCCTAGAGACGTGACCGATTGTCTTGCTGGTGTCGAATCCCTAAATAAATTCTGCTCTCTTTCGGCACTTTTCGGGACCCCCTGTTGTTCAAAGCTTTAGTGATTTCTGGTGAGGGGTAAAGAGTTCTAGCAACTCTGAAACCAGTTTTCTCACGATGGCTCTGGAAAAGGTAACCATGTTGCATTTAGTTCTGGCTAAGATTGGCTAGAAGAGAGAACAATATGGAGGGATTCTGGAATCCAATAGTTTTTCCCAAGTGAATGCTTTGATGATATGTGCCCTATCGCTGCAATAGATGATGAAAGCTTCACCGTGGGGAGGCAAGCATGTCGCCATCTTTCAAACAAGAATCTGGTGTGTGTTGATGTTTCTCTCTAAGGTCCATGGATGGTATTCTCCATATGTGGGCAAAGTGTTGGAGACGTCCATGGTGCGTGATCAATCCCAAATTGGACTGTACATCCATTGAATTACAGCCCGTGGAGGTTATGGACTGGCAACAGAATGAAGCCTTCATCCATGCATGTTGCCTTGTCTCTCCTTACCTTTTGAAGAAGCAGCCTACTCGCTTTGGATCAATGGTGTGCATGGTTCTCTTGAAGATACCATGGAAATCTTTATGGAAATTGGGATGTGGACCCCTCAAAAGTTGCAGCCGTGGGGATGCTTGTGCGTGGACTGGTTGTCTTCAACCCATAGTGCATTCCATGCTTAGTGAACTCCCCCAAAAATTAATCCCATCCAGCATGTAAGTTTGCGCAAGGTGATGTCCGAAGTCCTGATGGATGCAGCCCCGTCCAAAAATCTAGTGATAATCTGCTTCTAAAAGTCATCCTAAGTGTGATTCTCCTTTAAAAGAATGTCAGCCAATCATTTTTTGTTTGAGATGATGTTATGTGGGTGATTTTTCCTAAAAAACCATTACTGTGTGCTCTGTGTAGAATGGAGAATCATGGTCTCCCCTGTCCTCCCTTTATGGCAACCTCCTTTTTGCTCTCTCACAGCCTGGAATCTCCCCTTGTCCCAAACAGAACTGTCCACCATTCTTCATTTAACATACACCATTGCCATTCTGTCTGTATCCAAAGATGAGATCTATCCAATGATGTAGATTTTCTGAAACAAAATCGGATTCTAGTGCTTCTCTATGCTTCCTGATAAACTCTCTGGCATTGCATTTGGCCCAATGAGGTAACACAACATCACCAACCTTTTCTCCTGATCGTTTCTCTCCCAAGTCAAAGTTGAAATGATTTTCCAAGAACTCTGGCATGTAGAAGAATTCTGGAATTAGTTCCTTCACATCTGATGTGTTGCCTTTCCCAGCTGCAGTTAATCATGTATCTCTTACACTATTGAAAAGACGATCAACTTGGTCAAACTAACCACCTTGTAACTTTTGGTTCTCTGCACTGAATGGTGGCATGCGCAATAGATCGAATAGGACAATTCCCACACTAGAATAATGAGAACCATCATGAAACTTGGGGACCTCCCATTTTTCCTTTCTTTCTCCAATCTTCTCATCCCAAAAATCCTATTTCAGTTCAAATTCTCCTTTTTATATTAAAAAATACATATAGTTGTGGACTCTCAATTATTCTCAAGGAGTCCAATTTTCCTTAAACTCCTAATATCCATATCTTCCTTACCAAAACAAATCCTTAGAATTTCAAACTTCCCAAAAACACCTTCTAAGGAGAGTCTCACTTTCCTTAGACTCTAATGCCATCTCCATATCTCCCGCAGGAAAACAAATCCTCAAAATTTCAAACTCCCCCAAAATGTCTTCCAAAGAGAGTCCCACATTCCTTAAACTTCAATGGTAAGTTTCCTTACAAAAGCATGAAATTTATCAAATTAAATAATTGAATGAATAAATAAATAAGTAAATAAATTAGAAAACGATAAAACAATAATAAATAAATAGGTTAATTAAAAAAATAAGAAAAATAGTATAAAAATAAAGATAAAAAATAAAAATAAACAAGTGATTGATAATAATAAAAATAAAAATAAAAATAAATAAATAAATAAATAAAAACTGAGCCACACAAGCCATGCAACTATGCAAGTCATACAAGTCACGCTAAAAATGTCTAATGGGCCAAGTGGGTCTAAGTGTCCTAGATGGGCCTAGTGAGTCTTAAGGGGCCTAGGGGTGTCCAAATGGGTCTAAGTAACCTAAATCAGCCTAAGTGAACCTAGATGGGCCTAAGGTGGTACTTAATGGGCCAAGTATGCCTAAGTGGGCCTAAGTGAACTAAGCCCAATGAAGTGTCTAAGTGGGCCTAAGGTGGTGCCTAATGAGCCAAGTGTACCTAAGTGGGCTTAAGGTGTTTAGGACAGTGCCTAAGTCTAAATTATGGTTGCCAAGGGTCGCAATAGGGTTAGATAAATCTCTCAATCAGAGTCTTCAAGATGGCTCATAAAAGATAAGCTACATGAGTAATAATGGGCCACCAGGGAATTGTTGTAAAGTACCAAATGAACACATAATACCAAGGAATTCTTTTAATGGAATTTTGAAATATGCTCCTAGAGTTAGATTATGTTAATTGATCACATAATAGGTGAATCAATAACTCAAGGATTGAAGAGGTAATCTTGATAGGTGATAACACCAGTTAGATTACGAACACTAGTTCATGAGAAGTCTGCATGTAGTGGATACTAGGTCATGGACCCGACCTTTGTCTTGTTATTATTTATATAGGGTTAATTCTTTGTAATGAGATGTTGAATCAACTTCAGAAAATTGATTCTAAAAGATTCAGTACTCTTATGGTTCCTAATGGCCTTTGTTCAAGCTAATATATTTTGATGACACAATTTATGAAGGTTAGATAAGCTCTAGGTTTGCTTTTATGGATAAGAGTGTTTTGGTAATTATGCAAGATTGCATAAGGGTTAGTGATTGTTATCTTTGGATTAGGCTAATTGATTAATTAAACAACCTTATAGGTTAATTAATTAATTAGGAACCTTTTAACATAGATTAAGTGACCCAAACTCTTAATAAGCTCAAGTCACTAAAACCCAATAGGGAACCCAATATATACCCCATTAGGAGTGAGGGTTTTTAGTCACTTATCTTCAATTATCAAAGACTAGGGAAAGCTTTAGCCTCCACCTTCCTAAACACCCCACCATTTGAGTGCCAAGATTCGAGGTTGAGTCATCGGGTGGAAGATCGTGGGTTTATGAGTCTTTCAACGATTTCAAATTTGATTGTCTTTGAATGAATTTGATTTATGAACATCCAAATCAAAGGTAAAGTTTGTAAAGCACTTATTCTAGATCCTTTAATGTTAAAAAGTGTATTTTTGCTTCCATTGCATAGGATCTAGAAGCCCTAGAGAGTTTTCATGCACTTAACTTAGTCTTAAGATAGGAAATAGAGAGATATAGGATTCCTTACCATTCCCTCAAATGGAGATCATAGGTATTTATTACTTTTATTGATGATTTTAATAGAAAGGCTTGATTTTATTTTTTAAAGCAAAAGGGAGATGCATTTGAAATTATCAAAATTTTTAAAGCTTATATGGAAAAACAAAGTGGGTATACCATGAAATTTTTTAAACAAAGAAAGATACTGAATATATTGTTTGTGACAATTTTTGAAAAAAAAAATGGTTTTGAAGATCAATTGACTACAAGTTACACTCTATAGCAAAAATGAATTGCAAAGAGAAAAAAAATTAAACAATTATAGATATGGTGAGGTACATGTTGCACTTAAAAAAATCGCCAAAAATATTTTAGGTCAAAGCAGTTTCTTATGTAGTTTATTTATTGAATAGGAGCACCATTAAAAGTGCTTACCCCACAAGAATCTTGAAGTCATAGAAAGTTTAACATTGGTCATCTAAAGTGTTTGACTGCATAGCTTATGTTTATGTGTTCGATGCATTCTAGAAAAAACATGATATTAAAGGTGAAAAGTACATTTTTATTGATTATAGCCAATGATAAAAGATTATAAACTATACAATCCACAAACCAAGAAGTATACAATCCACAAACCAAGAAGGTTATTGTTAGTCATGATTTGATTTTTTATTATTATCAAGCAATATTGGATTAGTCTTCTAATGAAAAAAGACAATTAAGTGTTCATATTCATCTTTAAGAGCAAAGTGAAGATCAAAGTATGTAGTCTACTAGTGCACCAATTATGACTACATATTCAATAGAGTCATCAAGGCATCCACAACATCAATATTTTTTACCTATACACTTGCAAGATTATGTGGTTGGTGATTACAGTGACCTAATAAGTAATGAATTGATGATTTTTTTTTTTTTTGCAAATTGTGATTCATTAAGTTATAAGGAAGCTACTTGAGATGATTGTTGGCTTTAAAGTTATGGATGAAGAAATTCACACAACTGAGAAAAATAATGCATTGGATCTTACTAATCTCCCTAGTGCTATGAAATCAATTAGTGTCAAATGGGTATATAAAACCAAGTGCAAGATAAATGGAAAAGTTGATCACTTCAAGGCAAGATTGGCGGCAAAAGGTTACAAGCAAAAACTAGGTAGTATTTTTTTTTTCCCTTTTTTAAGTATATGCACCCATTGCTAGACTTGACATTCTTTGTATGATTATTTCTCTTGCTCACAAAACAATTGGAAGATTCAAATGGATGTGAAATTAACTTTCTTGAATGGTGAACTTGAAGAAGAGGTTTTATGTTAAACAACCTCAAGGATATATGATATAAAAAAGGAAGAAAAAAAGGTATATAAGCTAAAAAAAAAAAAAAAAAAAAAAGGCCTTGTATGGATTAAAGCAAGCACCAAGAGCACGTTGCACAAGTATTGATACCCATTTAGTGAAGAATGGATTTTAAAGATATCCTTATGAACAAACTTTATATGTCAAACCTGATTTACAGGGTAACATTCTTGCTATGTGTTTATATGTAGATGATTTAATTATCATTAGTAATAATTTGAAGATGATTATAAAATTCAAAGAAGTGATGATTAGTCAATTTGCTATGACAAATATGAGATTGATATCCTATTTTCTTGAGATTGAAGTAATTCAAATAGATAAAGGTATCTTTATTTTTTAGAAAACGTATGCAAGTGATATTCTTAAAATTTTCAAGATGGAATTATGTAATCTTTTTAGAACTCTAGTTAAAGAAAGACTAAAATTAGGAAAAGATAACTCACATGAATTGGTTGATCCAACAAATTTTAGAGGAATGATTGGAAGTCTACGATATTTGACTTCTATAAGACCCGACTTTGTATTTGGAGTTAAACTTGTAAGCAGATTTACAGAGTCTCCATGCCAATCTCACTCATAAAGAGCAAAGCCTATCTTACGATAGATTAAAGGTACGTAAAGTGATGGTATATTTTATGCATACGATAACAAGATTGAGCTTATTGGATCCACATATAGTGATTGGATAGGTGATGTAAAAGAGTGAAAAAGTACTTTGAGTTATGCATTTAATCTAGGTTTAGAAGTTTTTTCTTGATCATCAAAGAAACAATAGGTAGTTACTTTGTCAACAGTGAAAGTTGAGTATATTGCAGTTAATAGTGGTGCTACTCAAAAGGTAGCATCAAATGTTTTTTGACTTGAAACAAACTCAGGAAGTTCTCATAAAGGTTTTTTGTGATAATAAATCAACAATCGCATTAACTAAGAATCCATTTTTTCATAGAAGAAGTAAACACATTGACATCAAATTTCATTACATTCGTGATTTGGTGAAAGACAAAGAAATTATGCTTGATTTTTGTTCTTCTAAAAATCAAGTTGCAAATTTTCTTACAAATTCAATCAAGTTGGAAACATTACTCAAGTTGAAGAAGATGAGGATGGTGAAATTTGAAGAGTTTGGTTTAAGGTGGATAATGTAAAAATCCTAATAAAACCAAAACTATGTTTCCTTAGGATATTAGAATTATTATTATTTCCATTTGGTTCTTTCCTAAAATTTAGAATCATAATTCTATTAAAAATTTAGTTTTTATTATAATTAGATTTTTATAATTGTTCCTATATATATATATATATATATATATATATAAAAAATAATAGAAAACACGGTATGATAAATTTTACATAATTATGATCTCCTTTATTGTTTTTCATCTTTTTGTGTGGAAAAATTATTAATTCTTGTACTGAAAAATATTATTTTTGGTGGCTCACAGTCTCATCCATATAATCATCGTGCATCGAAGGGTGTAAATGCCCTATTCAGTTGATATGGCCGCTACGGACATTGGCAATGTTAGTATAGATCATTTCAACTAGACTCTAAACACGCATAAAAGCATGAGATGACTTGAATCGTAAACCCAATTCAACATGGCCACTACTGGAGTCGTCTATAATTTCATGTTAAGACTAGTCCTATCGATTATGCATGCATAAGAATAGTAGAATGGCAAGCGTTTCAAGTATTGGCCCATGTATATAACATAGAAACAAGCCTTCTTTACTTACTAATTTAGCAACGTCCAGCAAAGTTCATTCAAAAGAAGCACTCATCAAACCCAAGGCACTAAAAACCAAGCATAGGATGGGAAAGTTTTATCAAACCACTAAAGCTCAACGGGCTCAGGCCCCCTCTCGATTGAGACCTTCACAGCATCCAGCACCAGCTGTGTCTTCCGACTGAGAGTTGGCCACTTTTGCTCAAGTTTTGAACCATTTCTTTTAATGTCTGCAACCAAACCGGAAAATTCTTTCACCATGAGAGCCTCCTGAGGAAGATCTGTTGTGATGACATGCTCGCTTGGCATTGTTTTCCACCCTGTCACGAGGTCATTGAACCAAGACTCTATACCAGCAGAAAAAGCGGCACTGTCCTCTTTAACAGGAATAACGAAGTCCTGAACCTGCAAAGTTCCCTTTGTTCCAATAGCAGTTATATTCATTGTCAAATTGGCTTGGAAGGAGCAATTGAAGGTTGCTACTTTGCCATCTTCCCATAGTAGAGAAGCCCCGCATGATGTAAGTACCCCTGCTTCATTGAAAACAGTCCCAGGCAAAGCTTTCACTGATTTAGGCAGTTCATAGTCAACAGCAAACAGGATTGCCCTAATGCAGTACCACCCAACATCACCAAGAGCACCAAGGGCATCAAGGTCTGGCTTAACACGAATGTTATTCTCATGAAAATCAGAAGTAGCCAAATATGTGAAGCAGGATTGCACCTGTGGAACCAAGGAGAGGTCAATCTTTGGAAGATATTCTTCTCCAAACAGCTATCATGGAATAGACAAGATGATAAGGACCTGGAGAGTTGTTAAGCATGTATCCTATGCTCCTAGCTCTTAAATGTCAACTTCATCAATAGCTAAAAGGACAATACATTTACAAGGCAAAGACAAAGTTCATTTTTCAATCTTATCACATTGCAAATTAAACAAAAAACCTCATCCAAGCAAGCGGAATTCCAAAAGAAATATTGATTTTCTACGTGGGATTCCTGATATTCTTTATGAAATATGGCGAGATTTATTGGTTGCTGGCCATTTGAGTGGAACCCTACCTATGAGTTTGAGCACGAGGTCAATGAAACTATAAGTAGTCCAAAAAGTATGGTTAAATATACGTCCTCACCTTATATTGAAGAGTACATCATGTAACTGAAAAAAGGGAGAAAACTGAACAGGAATATGAAAAACCAAAGAAATAATGGGAAGCTCATGTCATTGCTCTGCTTCCTTTCTTGAGAAACAATATTAAAACTAAATGCGGAATTAAAATAATAGCATGAACTTTCGCTGGCCTACCTAATCACCAAAAGATGTGTCACTACAAAAGAAAATTCCTGATAATTTGATGCAAAACATCATAGCAAGAAGGCAAATTTGGGACTACGCTTGTTTTTTTTGTTTTTTTTTTTCTATTTTTCATTTCTAAATAATAGAAAATAAGTTTCGAAAATAATTATCAAAAAGGGCTTAATGCAACATTTCCATTTCATAACCCACTTGATCTAAACAGTTGAATATCTTAAAAAACATTATCAATGGTTAAATAAATTAAATAAAAATTATTAAAATATGTATTAGCTCCTATGACAATTAATCTTTTTTCCTCTCCTTATTTTTGCTTATTTTGTCTTGCCCTCTATTCATTTTGTTACAGTACAAGTGCACAGGTAGAAAATGACAAGCGAAAAGAAAAAATAAATAAATACAATAAAGAAAGTTCCAAAAATAGAACAAAATCATAGGTAACCTAATAATGTCTTTTCCATTTTTTTTGCCTCACCAAACGTGGTTCTTTCCTTTTTCTCCTAACAGGGCTATAGTGTTAATTCCAAATTCCTGTCCTAGGAATTTCAGACCAATTCCAATAGATAGGGAGAATTGTGCTTTCAGGTTATTTGAGCCTAATGATTGGTCCAACATCCTCCTATCACCCATATTTGAGCTTAAAACTTAAGGATGGAGAGGTGAAAAATATTATCTTTAAAAATTTCCTAAAATACCCTTAATTGTTAAATGAAAATAAACAACCCCTACTCTCACCTCTCTCTCTCTTCATTTACCTGACCTTCTCTCACCTATTTATTAGTGACACCAAGTAAAATGATTGTTGGGATGTGACACTATTTCCACCCATCATTTTTCTCCAATAAATTGAATATTGGAGATGAATGGTTAAAAATTAATAATTGTTGTTAAATACATTTTTGAAGTAAATATTTTTTAAATACCTCATGAGATATTATTATTTTTTTCAAACTTATAAAATATAGAATAAATATTTTTTAAATACCTTAGAAAATGTTTTTCTATTATATACTTGTTGTACATAACTTCTCATATATATTAAACACCTCATAAAATATTATTATTATTTTTTTCTAACTTACAAATTGACATATGCTTTTTATTATTTCTCACATTATTATAGAAATAAAGTAAACACTCATATACATACAAACACACACACAAATAATTGGCAGAATCAAAGAGTTCTCGATATTAAAATTTTCTTCATTTCAAAATTACCTAATTACCACACACCACACTCAACCAACCCCCCTCCCCCCCAAGATAAAAACCCATTAAAATAAACATTTTCCTATTAAGATAAAAACCATGGAATTTAATTTTAAAATTAATTCCATAATTTTAATTAATGATTTTAAAAAAATAAAAATGTTACAAAAAAATCATTTTTGTTCATTTTTAATTCCATTTAAATATAATTTTTTTAACCTCTATTGATAACAGTGAAATTATATTTATAAGGGTAAAATAGTAAAAATATATATTTCATTCAGTTTACTTATAATAAACAATTCAAATATGATTAATTTTAATTTTATTTCCTATGTTTTAATTTTGGTTGGGAAGGTCTTAATGATTTGGTAAAAAAAAAACATATCGATAATCGTCTTAATCTCAAGTTCAAGTTGTTTACAAATTGCACAAAACCTATTAAAAGTTTTGTACACCCCTTATACAGTTAGTACATTTTTCTT
This sequence comes from Vitis amurensis, assembly GCA_037355405.1. Taxonomy (NCBI): domain Eukaryota; kingdom Viridiplantae; phylum Streptophyta; class Magnoliopsida; order Vitales; family Vitaceae; genus Vitis; species Vitis amurensis. The sequence continues at coordinate 19,136,558 of CM074693.1, forward strand.
GTATAATTAGTGTAATATAGTTGCATAGTGGTGCAAATTTCATGTAGATTCATAAATAATGTGTCCACTTAGGTGTATGAACTACGTTTCTAATTGTTTAGTTTAGAAAATGGTGGAAGACTTAAGAACACCCTTTTTCCTCAAACATCATAAGTGAAGCATTCAAATTGTTATGTGTGAGTTAAATAAAACACATGACATGGGTGTGTGATGAAAGAATGTGTGACATGAGAGTGTGTAGTCCTTGAGTGACAAGAAAATAAAAAGAGTAGTACATAATCGATTGAAATCCTATATAAAGGCTAGCTTGTACGCCCCTTGTACAATTAATACATTTTCCTTATACAATTAGTGCAATACTCTTGTAAAATGATGCAAATTCTATGCACATACATAAATAATGTATACATAGATATGTGAACCATGTTTCCAATTGTTAGGTTTAGAAAATGGTGAAAGACTTAAGAATAATTTTTTTCCTTAAACATCATTAGTGGGGTAAATATTCAAATTGTCTTGTGTTGGTTAAATAAAGTACATGAGATATGTATGTGATTAAGGAATGTATGACATGAAAGTGTGTAGTCCTTAAGTGATAAGAAAAATAAAAGGAGTGGTTCAAAGTCGATTAAAATCCTATATAAAGGGTAAACTTGTATACCCCTTGTATAGTTAGTATATTTATCTTGTACATTTAGTGTAATACTCTTATAAAATGTTGTAAATTTCATACACATGCATAAATAATATGTCCACATAGATTTATGAACCATGTTTCCAATGGTTTAGTTCAGAAAACAGTGGAAGACTTAAAAACAAAATTTTTCCCAAACATTATTAGTGAGTAAGTATTCAAATTACCATGTGCAAATCAAACAAAGTGCATGAGATGGGTGTGTGATGAAGGAATGTGTGGCATGAGAGTGTCTAGTCTTTGGGTGACAAGAGAAATAAAATGAGTGGTTCAAAATCGACCAAAATCCTACACAAAAGGCAACCTTGTACACCTCTTGTACAATTAATACATTTTTCTTGTATAGTTAGTGTAACACCCTTGTACAATTGTACAAATTTTATACACATACATAAATAATATGTCTACATATATGTGTTAACAATGTTTTTAATAGTTTAGTTCAGAAAATTGTGGAAAACCTAAAAACAAAATTTTTTTCCCTAAACATCATTAGTGGGGTAAGTATTTGAATTGTCATGTATCAATTAAATAAAGTGCATGAGATGAGTATGTGATGAAGGAATGTGTGGCATGAGAGTGTGTAGTCTTTGGTGATAAGAAAAAAAAAATGAGTGGTTCAAGATCGATTGAATTCTTGCATAAAAGACAATCTTGTACACCTCTTGTATAGTTAATACATTTGCTTTATATAGTTAGTATAACATCCTTGTATAGTTGTGTAAATTTCATCCACATGCATAAATTATATCCATATAAGTGTTTAAACTATGTTTTCAATGGTTTAGTTTAGAAAATGATGGAAGGCTTAAAAACAAAATTTTATATTAGTAAAATTTAAAACTTTCAAATAATTATTATATCCTCATATATGAGTTTTTTATATTCGTAATTTTTTTTTTAAAGTGAAGTCATACTATTAAATAATTTTAAGAGGTAAATTGTTTAATTATAATATGCAAAAAAAAAAAAATCATTGAAAATTTGAGATGGAGAAGTTTATTTCATCATAAAAAATATGTTAAGCATTAAAAAAATTTCCAAATTTATTTATTTATTTATTATTATTATTATTAGTTTGCAATGAAGAAGAAAAGAAGAACAGAAAAAGTAAAACGCTTTTTTGGGTTTTATTTGCTTTTCAAATTTTATTGTAAATTAATATACTTTTTATATTATTTGTTTCAAAAGAAGTATATTTTTCATAATAATTATGATATTATTTAATGATTTCTATTGGAGCCTCCGTATATCTTAGAGGGGTATTTTTGCCTCTAACTATTTCATATCCTTTTAGGGATGTAATTTGGACGGGTTGACCCGATCAAACCTAATGTTTAGATAGACTTGTGCAAATATTTTCATTACTCAAATTTTTTCAATCTGAAATCAATTTGGATTGACTTCAGACTAAGATTTAAACAATTTGAGCTTAATCTGAACATGATTTAATATTTTTATAATATTTATAATATTTATTATCTTGTAAAACATTTTTTTTTTTTTACATTAAAAAAATATTAAATGATAATCATATCATATTTTCATTTTTAAAGATATGTAAGCTTATTTTTATATTTTTATTATTATTTTGAATTTCATATAAATAATATAAAAAAAAAAAAAGTATGAGTGGACTTTGAATTATGCAACCTGAACAATTGAGTTTTTCTTGAATTAACCCGATCAATCCGAATTTAACTTGACCAATCTAGTTCAACCCGAGTTTAGTAAAATAAGATTAAGTTGAACTTGAATTGAGTACCTTGGTTAAAGAACGGATTGGATTAAGTACGTTGGGTTAAAGAACGGATCGGGTTGAACATGGATTAAATGTTTCTTAATTTGGATTGGTTCGGATTAACCATAAATTCAAAGAAACTGGTCAAGTTATCATATCCTTTTTTCCATTTCCTTGCAATTCTGTAAAGCCAAACAGGACAGAATTCCAAGTTAATTTTCACCGACGGTGTTTATTGAGACCCACAATTTCCATCTTTGGAGAATTTTCCTATATATTCAGAGTCACATACCGATTTGAGTTGACCAAAACGCTGCGGATCGGAGAGGAGCTCCTTCATCTTAGCCGTCCGAGGGTGGTGCATCCACATCGTACCGTCCATAAACTGCACTCCATTGGATTCGCACGCCTCCAAGATCTGATCCAACTCCGCCACATTCAGAGCCACAGGCTTCTCCAGAAGCACATGCTTCTTCTTCTCCGCCGCCAGCACCGCCCACTTCAAGTGCAAGCTCGTCGGCAGCGGCACGTACACGGCGTCCACGTCGGGGTCGTCCAGCACCGCCTCGTAGCTGCCGTAAATCTTAGCCGAGGGAGGGAATCCGTTTGCGGCGGCGAACCTCGTGGCCTTCTCCAGCGAACGGCTGCCGACGGCGTACAGCGTGGCGTTGGGGGCGAGCGTTATCGCTCTCGATACCTTGCGTGCTATTTCGGCGCAGCCCAAGATCCCGAATTGGATCGGCGTTTCGGCCATGTCGTTTGGGAATCGGAGAGAGCGTATCGGTTACGGACAGTGTAAAGGAAAGCAGTGTTGTCTGGTTTAAGATGAGGGCAGCTATGAGTGCCAAATCAGGTCCATTCGCACGTCACATCGACGGTGCAAAGGTTCTCCTTCATCGAAAGTGCCGTATGGCTTTCATTGGGTCCAATCACTGGTATTTAGTTTTACTACGGAAACGGTTCTGTTGACGTCTCTATCCTCAATAATATATGAACATATTTAACCATCGTTGCATTTCAATTTCGTTGATCAACACTCTTATCAATAAATTATTTTTATAAAATTTATATTTTTGGATAATTTTGCATAAATGCATTCAACAACTCTCTAAAAATTAATTTTTTTTAAATAAATGACGATTTAATGTATTTATATTAAATGGTGCAAATGAAATCATTTTTTTTTCTATGCTGTTATTTATATTTTTATTCTTGTTGATATTATGCATATTATGTTAATTCATCTATATTGCATATATTATTATTATTATTATTATTTTACTTTAATATTTATAACATGATCACTAAAATTAGTAATTAGTATTGTTTTTAAAAATTTTAAAAATAAAATAAATTATTATTATTAGTTCAATACCTATAACTTGATCAATTTAATTATTAATAAATATTATTTATAATATAACATCATATTATTTATAATAATAATAATGATAATAATAATTAGAAAAAAAAGTGAGGTGAAAAGAGGAAAAAGACAAATGAAAAGGGGCAAGAAAGTTTCAAATTATATTTAGAAAGGAAAAAGATATTTGGAAAGGTCCATTCGCATCCTCTTTGATTATTACCTTATTATAAAGAGGAAAAAAACAAAAAAAAAAATTCAATTTATATTTAAGGAAGAAGAAGGCATTCAGAAAAATCCATTCACATCATTTTTTTTATCATTATCATGAGTAGTAAGAGCCAACGTGAGGTATGCATGAGGCAAAAATATGAAAATGTTCATGCATCGGAGCTCCGATCTTGGTCAAAAGGATCATAAAATGAATTATGTTAATCGGGTTGTTTTATGATACTGGAATTTACTTTTTGGCCTTATACTTGCACCAATAACAAATCAACACTTGCAAATATAAAAAAATAACGCAGGGTATAATGTACTTTGAAAGGAGATAATCCCATGCAACTCAAAATGTTATGATACTTACAATAACCAACTATATAATTTTACAAATTATATTATAAAAGTTGAAAAATATTAAATATTTTGTAAAAATAAATATTTTGTGAAAGAGAAGTTGTTATTTATTTTATGATATAAAAGTCATTAGCCTAAGAACTTTGAGTAAAAATAATTTCAAATAAATTAAAATAAGTATTGAAAAAGTCCTTAAGTCTAGTGTGGTAACACCCAAAGGGAATGAATGGGTGAATTAAAAAATTTAAATAAAAATTTATATGTTATTCCCATTTTTTACCTTATAAGCAATTAAGGTACATCTGTGATGTAGCAACCTCTGATTACTCCAATGAACAGACCTCAACCTTGTTGAAGGGATGAAAGTCTTCAAACCAAGATTCAAAGATCAAATCTTTGAATGAGAGATTGGGAATGGTATGACACTTTAGGCTTTCTCCTCAATGAAACCCTCTCAAATAATATGAGAACTCAGTAATGATCTCAATGCAATCTCTAACCCTCAAAGGGTTAATTAATAAAAAGGTATTTATAGGAAAAAGCCCAAAGAGTTTTAATTTTGAAAGAGTTATAAATCAAATTTACGTAAAAAAATCTCAATGGAATCAACATGATTACTTAAGCCAACTCATCAACCACTTGAGGGCCTCAAGCACTTGAGCGATAAGGTGTGCTTGAGCGATAATCTTGAGCGCTCCAAGCCTCTTTAGAAGTCTTGTTCTTTTCGAAAGTTAATTTTAAATTATTTTAAGTTCAAAACAAAACTAAGACTCTTTATACCTCCAAGGAGCTTAAATTGTCATAAGTCAAACCTTTTTAGACATACCTGTGACTTCCGAATTAGACGAACAACAACTCTTGATTTTCAATGGAAAGCAAATCACTATCTAAAAAGACTTTTATGACCAAACATTAAAAGGAATAAAATTGCCAACAATAACAAGACTCTAAGTCCTAATAATTTTCCCTTTTAGCAATTTTATGACAAAATATCGTTACATAAACCTACCAGTACTCTCATAAAGGAGTTTACATAACACACATTAACACTCTATTAAAAATAAACTATGGAATTTCTTTTCATAGTCTTGTATAACTCTTCTCCCAAACCTATTACCTGCACACATACCGAAAACTATACCAAAGGTAAAGTAATGTGTGGAATAAGATATGATCAAAACAGCAAAACAAGATAGTTAGAGATTTTGCTTGACGCATTGTGAATTCATGAAAGAAGAACAAATCCCTATAGTGACACTAAGGTATAAACCAAAGCTCATAAGGAATAGAGATGCATGTTAATCAACCAAACCTAATATATAGAAGCTAGATAAGACCCAATAATTCAACAATAAATAACAAGGGGTTTCATCAACAAGAATATAAGTAGTAGAGAACATGAGCAGAAGCTTCTATAGTTTATTGCAATGCAAGAAAGTCACATCAAACAATAATCCCTTGTAGGAAACATTTTAGGTGACTTTCTTGAACTCTTAATTCATGCACTCATTAGGTGATTTGGTTTCCTCCAATATCTCAGGTATAATTTCCTCTAATATTTTAATTAATTTCCCTTAAGAATTAAATGAATAAAAGAATGAATTAACCAAATAATTCAAAATTTATTAACTCCCCTTATTTGTCAAGGAGTTTCTTTATTTTTTTTCTCTATTATCTCGTTGCCTATGCTCCCCCTATTTAAGTGAGTTAACTATGGTTAATGATCATCTTTTTGTCACAAAAATGACAAAGAACATGAATTATAAACATTGAAAAGCACATAAGAAATAAAGAGAAATAAAATCCACACACACATATATATATCACAAAAAGTGATTCGAGATACATAAAATATGCAATAAAGAACCAATCCAGATCAAATATACAAAACAAATATATAAGATAAATAACTAGGCACCAGGTGGATGGGCAAAGCTTTAATGCAGTTGTTGATTTATTATCCCAAAAAAGCCTTGTGAGAAATTTTTGAATATGTTTGAAGTCAAAAAGCATTTTACGCAACCATACCTTTTGAGTAGCACACTAGTATACGCAATATACTCAATTTTTGTTGTTAGGTGAATAAGAAAAAACTCCTAAACCTAGATTAAATGCATAACCCGAAGTACTTTTTTCGCTTTTCTACAACACTTGCCTAATCACTATCTATGCATCCAATAAACTCAATCTTGTCACCATATGTATAAAAAATATAATCGCTTTACAAACCTTTAATGTATCGTAGGATACATACACTTTATTGCTTGTGAGTGAGATTGGTGTGGAGACTTCATAAATTTGCTTATAAGTCTAACTCCAAATACAATATATGGTCTTGTTGAAGTCAAACACCATAGCCTCCCAATCATTCCTTTAAAATTTGTAGGATCAACCTACTCACCTGAGCTGTTTTCTCTCAATTTCAGTCTTTCTTTAACTGGAATAATAATAATAATAATTTCTTTTATTTTAATTTTTTTTACCATTAATTTGTCTTATTTCTTTTTCTCAATTTAGGGAAAATTTGGTAAAACTTAATATTTAATAGTTAATGACTTAAGGAATTAATTTAAAACTTATTACTTAATTTTTATTTTAAGTATTAAGGTTATTTGATAAAATTAACTTAAAACATATTTTAAATTATTAAATTGATATATTTATTTTCATAAATTATAATTAGGCAAAGAAGGCTAAGTAACGAGTAACAACAAAAGTTGTGGAGTAACAAAGGATATTATGAGGGCAATTAGGATAAATGAAGGTAAAAAAGTAAAATGAAGATACGGATTTAAGAATAAATTAATTATTTTTACTTATTCCTTAAAGTTGTTTTTCACTTTAAGTTATTTTATTAAACAACTTAATTTGTTTAATAACTTAAATTAAGTTATTAAATCACTTTAAATTATTAAGTTAGTTTACCCAATACTCATTTATTTTCTTCTTCTTCATATTAAATAGTATGACATTATGTTATAAATAATACTAGTTAATCATTTTAGTGATCATGCTATAAATATTAAAGTAAAATAATAATAATTATAATAATAGTAATAATCAATGCAATGTAGGTGAACTAACATAATAATCATAATATCAATAGGAATAAAAATATTAATAACAACATAAAAATAAAAAAGAATAAAAATAAAGATTTGAAATAACTACATTAGACCATCATTAATTTTAAATTTTATAAAATTATATTCATCTATAAATTTTAATGGGAAAAGTGAGTTTTGACTCACTAATTTGAAAAACTATAGAGAAAAGAACCCACCTCTTATATATTAGTTTTATCTTTACACATTTAAAAATATTTTAAAATACATGCACTTTATCATAATTCAAATAATTATTTTTTTTTTTAAAATGATCATATTACTTGTCATTTTAATAACACTAATTAACAATTTTTGTTTTTAAGAACTGATTTTGAGATTAATAAAATAAGAAATTTAAAAAATTTAAAATATAATTAAAACTAAAATTTAAATCTAAAAATATAAAAATAAAATATTAACTTTCACTTAGTTAAGACACTCTCAAAGAAAATATAGATATTGAGAAAATATAATAGGAGCAAATATTTCATTTTTTACTTTTTATGTTTTTAATTGCATTTAATTTTTATGCATTTTGATTTTAATTTTTAAAATTTCTTATATTTATTGTTGATGTAAACTAATAAATTTTTTATTCAATTTTATTAAAAAAAAAAAAATGAGAAGATGAATAGATTTATATAATACAAGATGCAAAATCATTATTGACTAGGAGGTTAAAAAGATTTTATTTATCACTTGAAGATGAAAAATTTTCCATAATGATTGTTTATAATATATTTATTTATAAAACATTTTTATCAAATTAAAAGGAAAAATTAATATAAAAATTTCCTTGCCTCTCTTTGAGTGCTCTCTCTCCTTTTGTTTCTTTGTCTTTTCTTCATCCTTAACCCTTTTCCCTCCCATCACATCACTCTTCATCTTTTACTTATTATATTAATTTCTGTTCTGATTCATTCTCTTTTCCTTCTGCATCTTTACCTATTTTATTATTTCCTGTCTAAGTTTTACCCTTTTTCCCTTTTTCTGCTTTTTCCTTTGTTCTCCTATTTTTTGCATGCATGGCATCCTCGTCCAATAACAACACAAATGTGGAGAACATCACAAATAAGGTGGCGACAGTGGCGTTGGATGATGAAGAAATCGAAGTGGAAGATACGGACTTTCACGAGGAACAGTCGGTGACGAAGTACGACCTACGATTCGCTTTGGTTGGGCGTTTCCTTACAGAGCGTTTTATCAGGTTAAATGAAATGAGCCAAGTCATGGCTGCTAACTGGAGGCCAGGTATGGGCATTTCAATACAGGAGATCTATCCGCAGCGTTTTCTTTTTCAGTTCGGCCATGAAGCAGACATCCAGAGAATTCAAGAGAGTGGTCCATGGGCTTATGACAACCACCCACTTATCTTTGAACGTGTAGCGCAGGGGGATAATCTGGATAAGGTTGATCTCAATGAACTGGCTATGTGGATTCAATTGCATGATTTACCTGCAGGGTGGTGGTCGGATTCTATTGCGCGAAAGATTGGAAGCCGCTTGGGTGAGTTTCTGGAGTCAGACCCAAATAACTACTTGGGTGCCAGAAAGGATTATATGTGGATCCGTATCAAGTTTGATGTACTGAAACCCCTCAAGAAGATGATAAACCTGAAGAAACCAAAGGGAGAGGGTATGATATAGGTGACAATTCGGTATGAAATGCTCCCCACATATTGTTTTCAATGCGGTATGTTAGACCATGGAGAAAAATTCTGCCGTCTGAATTATGCCACGAAAGAGGGTGTTAGTGTTCGTAACTATGGTCCTGAATTGCGGGCTCTTCTGCGACGTGCAGTTCAGTTACGGATTGGGGAGAAATGGATCAAGGCAGCTCCGGTGATGCTTACGATTGAAGATGGAAAGGCGAAGATTTCGCCACCTTCTGGGGATGACATGGATTGCAGCGGGAATAGGGAGAATTCAAATGTGGGTAGTGATGGAGAACAGAAAGGGGCAATTACCATACGTGGACCACATGAGGATGGTAATGGCAAGAAAGTGGAGCCAACATCTGCGCCTCAAACCACGAAGTTTACAAAGCTGGCCGATTGTGAATAAATTACCTGAATCAAGTATTTTTTGAAGAGGTGGATGTGACAGGGTTGAACCAAAGCGCAAGAGAGTGGGCCTTATCCAAGAAGCCCATTCAACTAATGATCCAATGGAGGGTGATTTTTCTACTACTGATGATCATCATCCAAAAAACTTGGAATTGGCGGGCTCTGCTGGTCAGGCCCGCCGAGAGTAATGAGTTGCCTTAGTTGGACTCATGTTGTGGGCTGGGCGGCCCAGAGACGGCAGTTCGGTTGTTAACGGACTTGGTCCGTGAAAAAAGCCTGAAGTTATTTTCTTAATTGAAACTTTTTGTACTTCTCGCTAGAATTTCTGAAATTGCCAATAAATTGAATTACGAAGGTTCTTATGGTGTGGACTGTCGGGGTCATAGTCTTTGGGTTGGGCCTGATTTGGAGATGTAAAGATAAAGTTACTATTCTGGGCTCTCATGACCGATACATTGATGCTATCTGTTACTCTTGAAAACCAGCACATGTTTAGACTAACAGGCTTCTATGGTCTAGCAAATAGATCGCAGCGCTCTTCCTCCTGGGAAATTCTCCGAAATCTCCATGCTGCTCATTCTCTTCCTTGGTGTGTTATAGGTGATTTCAACGAGTTGATGCATCAGTCCAAAAACGTGGAAATCATCCTCACCCTGGTTCTTTGATTGAAGCTTTTCGCCAAGCAATTACGGATTGTGGTCTTTCTAATTTGGGGTATGTGGGTTATGCGTATACTTGGGAAAGAGGTAGGGGAACTACTCGGTGGGTGGAGGAGAGGTTGGATAGGGCTTTAGTCTCTGCGGATTGGAAACACTTGTTTAACCAGTCACGTCTTATTCATCTCTCTGTTTCTACGTCCGACCATCTCCCTGTTCTTTTGGAATTAAGGAAGTTTGTGCCTCGTCAAAGCTTGAGACGTTTTAAGTATGAAAATTCTTGGTCCCTGGAGCCGCAGTGTGCTGAGGTTGTTAGGCAGTCTTGGGGCTCGAATGGAGATTCGGATGTGATGTCCAAATTGGTTCGGTGTAGCAAGGATTTAGAAGATTGGGGTAAGAGACTACGATTGAAGTGGAAATCCAGGATTAAGGAGTTGAAAAATCAGATTGAGGTTCTCAAATGGGCAGGGGCTTCTGGGGATGTCGCATTGCTTAACCATGCTGAATATGAATTAAATCTGGTTCTTCGGCAAGAAGAGGAATATTGGAAACAAAGGGCCAAATTGTTTTGGTTGAAGGCTGGGGATTCCAATAGTAGAGCCTTCCATTTAGCCGCATCAAAACGTCGAAGCCGGAATGCTATTGCAAATTTAAGAGGCGAGGATGGTCAGATGTATGGTGTGGATAATGGTGCTAAACAGATTGTGGTTGATTATTTAAAGCAGCTTTTTAGAAGTGGGGGTTGTGATATATCTGATGTTCAATCTCTTATTTCTCCTGTTATTTATGTGGAACAAAATGAGTCTTTGACTAGGCCTTTTGCTGTTGAGGAAGTGAAGAATGCTCTTTTCGCCAAGCATCCGGATAAGTCTCCGGGTGATGATGGATTTAGTCCGGGTTTTTACCAACGACACTGGGAGATTGTAGGCGAGGATGTCGTGAATGCTTGTATCGGGTGGCTGAATGATGGTATGTTCCCAGATTCTCTAAACCGTACTAATATCGTTCTTATACCTAAAAAATCAGAGGTTATTAGTATGACTGATCTTCGGCCTATATCATTGTGTAACGTGATTTTTAAGATTGCTTCTAAGCTTCTGGCAAACAGATTGAAGAAAGTTTTAGATGGCGTTGTCTCGGAGGCACAAAGCGCCTTTGTTCCTGGGCGTTCTGATTCGACTCATGGTAGCTTAGCTTTAAAGGCGTATCAACAAAATTTATACCTTGAATACTATTACTAAAGTAGCCAAGCTACTATAGCATAGTGGTTCTAGGATCGTTCACTGGGAAGGGTTTTCGCAAACACAAATGATATTCAAATTAGGAAAATAGGTGATTTTCTTATGGATGTTAGCTTTAAAAGAAGATGTAAATATTTCAGAAAGATTTAAACTAATCTAAGCTAACATTAAAGACTAAAATGAAAGGGTGTAAAAATAAGTTTCTCAAAGATAGGATAGCTATGCTCTGGCTCTTATGCAAATTGGAAATCTCAGGATAGGCTCCTCGCATTGGGGTTGCAACTATGGTGATGCTTGCTTCCCGAACCGGTGTGAATTTAGCAAATCAAGTTTTAATCCTTTAAAATGACAAAACAGATGGTAGTGAATTTCATCAATGGTTATTCACCTTAGACTTCCTTTGAATCGCTCGTAAGAGATAACTAATGGTCTAAAGCCAAAAGCTTACCAAATATTGGCAACTCAAAGTCATTCCAAGTGATAAACTCACCTTTCAATGGCCATTTGAAATTGGTTCTAACGGATTAATACAAAACTTGGAATTGAAAACCTCACCTTCCAATAGCTCGTAGGAGATAACTAATGGATAGAAATCCAAAAGCTTATCAAGTATTGGCCGTTGGAAGTTGTCCAAAGGAAATAAAAACCGAACTTTGCATTAATGAACCTTTAATGAAAAACGACTACTTACCTTCCGGGTGTGAGAAATTTCCATGGGATTGCATCCAAACCATCACATAACATCCATACTTTGAGAAACTAAAAGTTTTAGCCAATCATCCTCTGAGGAAAAGCCCTTAGAGGCTGTTTGGCTACTAAGAAAATAGAAACGGGAGAGCTCTGTAAATATTCTAAGTGTAAAACGTAATCTATATTCTATATTATGTATATTATGTATCCAAGAGGTGATTTCCACCCCTTATATAGTCTTTACAATTGCAAAAGCTTATGATTGGTTAGTTATAAGGATAAGAAAGGAAATTACATCACAAAATACAAAGGAAAATATCTAAAGTGGAGTCGGCAAAAACAGAGCAAAATTCGCAACACGCATGGGTTATGCGAATGTTATGCGAATTTCGCATTACACCTTGTGGAATGCGAAATTTTCGCATAACCTGGAGCAGTTGGCTTCCGAAGGCCATATCTTCCTCATTTCAGCTCCAAATCGTGCACGGTTTGAAGCGTTGGATTCTTGACTTCCAGAGCTTTAAAATGGTATATAGAATGTAAAAAATGGACTTCGTTAAGTGCTCCAAAAGTGCGAAAGAAGACTGCAGCTGCTGTCCTCTTTGCTTCTCTTTGCTTGTGCTCGTGTTTCCACTTGAAATTCAAGCTTGTAAACGTCCAAAATCCTTGCTTTAACTTGTCCAAGTAGCTCCTCCATCATTTGGCATGCTTGAATCGATTCATAAGCTGATAAAAACATGTAAACTTGCCACAAAATGGTTAAAACCAATTACTAAGGACCTTAATGAATTAATTGGGTTAAATTAATATGATTACTACTCAAAGGTGCTTAAAACCATTATAATTAGGTCTACAAAATAGCACTTTTTGGTAGTAATCACGTTCGATTACAGACAGTATCCTTATTGCTCATGAAGTTTTGCATTTCTTGAAGCGTAAACGGGAAGGGCGAATTGGATATGCTGCCCTTAAAATTGATATATCCAAGGCGTATGACAAACTGGAATGGAATTATTTGTTTGCTGTTTTGGAAGCGATGGGGTTTAGTTCGAAATGGATGGAATGGATGAGAATGTGTGTATGTACTGTTTCTTACAAAGTTGTTTTTGGTGGTGAATTACTGGGTCCTATCTACCCAACGAGAGGATTGAGCCAAGGAGACCCTTTGTCTCCATATCTTTTTATTTTGGCGGCTGAAGGGTTGTCGGTTCTTTTGAAACAAGGTGAGCGTTGTGGTGTTCTTCATGGTTGTAGTATGGCGAGAGGAGCCCCAACGGTTTCGCATTTATTTTTCGCTGACGATTCATACCTTTTTTTTAAAGCTACCGAAAGTGAAAGCTGGAGCTTGAAGCAGATTTTGTTGCGATATCAGAATCTATCAGGTCAAGAGATTAATCTGAATAAGTCTGCCCTTACTTTTAGTCGCAACACTAATGATGTTGTTAAACGTGGTATCTGTTCGATACTGCAAGTTGAGGAACAAGCTGATCCGGGTATTTATTTGGGTATGCCAACTGTGGTGGGGAAAAATAAGCGGCAACTTTTTGAATTTGTAAGGCGTAAAGTGTGGAACAGAATACAGAATTGGAATGGTCGCTGTTTGTCGAGAGTTGGAAAGGAAATTTGCTTGAAAACGGTAGCTCAATCTATTCCGACTTATGTTATGCAATTGCTTTTACTTCCTAAAGACCTCTGTCGGGATATTGAGTCTATGATGAATGGCTTCTTTTGGGATTCTAATCCTCAGCGTAGAAGTATCAGATGGATGTCCTGGGGTAAAATGTGTAAGCAGAAAAAAGATGGGGGTTTGGGTTTTCGCAAGTTAGAGGATTTCAACCTTGCTCTACTTGCCAAACAAGGTTGGCGTTTCTTACGAAATCCGGATAGTCTTGTTACCAGAATTTTTCAAGCCCGATATTTTAGAAATTCGAGCTTTCTTAATGCCGAGCTGGGTAGTAATCCATCCTACATGTGGCGCAGTATCTTAGCAGCTCAAGATTTACTCAAAAGGGGTTGTTACTGGTCTATTGCATCAGGGACAAAGGTGTAGGTCTGGGGCGATTCTTGGTTGCCTGACAGTTCAAATCGGCTTATCATTACTCCTCCTGTTGCTAGTTTCGACGGAATTAAAGTGGACGAGTTAATTACTGAAGGGTTGTGGCGTGAGGATTTCATAAGGGACAAGTTTATGGCTAGAGATGCCGACCTCATATTGCCTATTCCACTTCCTATGTCAAGACGTGAAGATCAGATCTCCTGGAGTTTTGATGCTAGAGGTGAATATACTGCCAGAAGCGGCTATGGTGCTTTGAGATGTTTTAGACAATCTGCAGCTCTTGTGGCTAGTGATGTCGATTCTAATTCTGTTTGGGCTCAGTTATGGAAGGTTACAGCACCTCCCAAAATTCTAAATTTTGCTTGGAGGGCGGCAAGGAATTGCTTACCTACAAGATTTGCTTTGACTATTCGCCATGTTGACACTCCAATGTGTTGTCCCATCTGCAGATCAGAACCAGAAACTACCCTTCACGCTCTTGTAGAATGTGTAGCTGCTCGTGATGTTTGGGATGAATCTGGTCTTGCTATGCTACAAGGTAATTTTGGAAGTTTTGTGGATTGGTTAGCTAAGATGTTTGCATATTGTGACTCTGTTGTATTTGCTAAATATCTTGCTGTTTGTTGGGGATTATGGTGGCGTAGAAATGATGTTTTTTGGAAATGTAGAATTCGACATTCGCAGCAGGTTGTTAATGGTTGTTTCACAATGTTGGAAAGTTGGTTTCATGCAAATGAGACGTTGGCTATTGCAGTGACTGTTCCTTCATATAGTTCCAAATGGCAGAAACCAGATTATGGCTGGATTAAGATTAATGTGGATGAGGCTGTATTTTCGGATAAAGGCGCTATAGGTGTTGTCTTCCGAGATCATCAGGGACGCTTTATGGGTGGTTTTGCCAAGCCTTTTCCACATCAAACCCTTCCTGAAATTGTAGAGGCTTTGGGTGTTCGCGAAGTTTTGAGTTGGATTCATGAGCGATCAAGAAGCAGGATTGTAGTGAAGACCGATTGTCTGCGTGTTGTTCAAGCTATTCAGCACAAATCTTGCCCAAATACGAGCTTTGGTTTCATTATTGTAGACTGTTTAGATGTGTTACAACACTTGGTTGATGTCCAAGTTGTTTATGCCCGTAGATCAATTGGTCACTTTGCCCATTGCTTAGCCAAGGGTGCAGGTTCTTTTACTAGTCTACACATTTGGGGTTATACACCCCCGCAATGTATTCTTTCTTGCCTTCATTATGATGTTTAATGAAATTTCCGTATGTTTACTTCAAAAAAAAAAAAAAGGAAAAATTAATTTTGAATAATTTTATTTAATATTATCGAGTAAAATGATATTTTAAGAAATGATTATTTAACTTATAAAAAAGTGTACATATTTTAAAATATTTTTAAATAGATGAAAATAAAATTGATTTGTAAAAATTTGAGTTCTTTTTTCTATATTTTAAAAAATTGATGAGACAAAAATGCCTTCGATTATTCCTAAATCTTTATTTACATGTTTTTCTTGATTTATATATATATATATATATTATACGTGTTTTTCTTGATTTTTATAATTTGTTTTTTATATCAAACCGTTTATATCCCTTTTAAGATTAAGCGTATCTGGTTTTCAATGGTGAGCCAAATACTATTATCGCCTTGCAGCCTTATCTTCAAAGCAGACACCACTGCCTCCCTTTACACTGCACGACACCGTCCGTAACCGAAACGCTCTCTACGATTCCCAAACGACATGGCCGAAACGCTGATCCAATTCGGGATTTTGGGCTGCGCCAACGTAGGGCGCAAGGTATCGAGGGCGATAACGCTAGCTCCCAATGCCACTCTGTACGCCGTCGGCAGCCGTTCGCTGGAGAAGGCCACGAGATTCGCCACCGCCAACGGATTCCCTCCCTCGGCTAAGATTTACGGCAGCTACGAGGCGGTGCTGGACGACCCCAACGTTGACGCCGTGTACATGCCGCTGCCGACGAGCTTGCACTTGAAGTGGGCAGTGCTGGCGGCGGAGAAGGAGAAGCATGTGCTTCTGGAGAAGCCTGCGGCTCTGAATGTGGCGGAGTTGGATCAGATTTTGGAGGCGTGCGAATCCAATGGAGTGCAGTTTATGGACGGCACAATGTGGCTACACCACCCTCGGACGGCTAAGATGAAGGAGTTCCTTTCCGATCCGCAGCGTTTTGGACAACTCAAATCGGTATGTTCTGTGTGTGAATATATAGGAAAATTCTCCAAAGATGGAAATTTTGGGTCTCAATAAACTCCGTCGGTGAAGCATTAACTTGGAATTTTGTTCTGTTTGGCTTCACAGAATGCGAGGAAATGGTAAAAAAAGATATGGTGATTCTTTCGATATACAGGAAAATTATCCAAATATGAAAATCATGGGGTTTAGAATTGTTCTGGAATTTCTAGAACCGGAATTTGGAACCCTGTCGGGAGAAAAAGGAGTGAACCACAATTTTTTTCTATTTAGTTTGTAAAATGGGATGATAATAGGGAAGTCTTTTGTGAGCCAAAAGAAATCTAGGAAATGGAAAAGACATTATTAGGTTATTTGGTCTTGTTTTACCTTTGGAACTTTTCCTTTTGGCTTGACATTTTCTACCTGCTGTAAGAAAAGGGAGTAGTAAAAAGATTAATTGTCATATGTGTTAATATTTTAATAATTTTTATTTAAATTATTTAACTTCAACTATTTAGATAAAGTGGGTTATGAAATGGAAACATTACTTTACGCTCTTTTTGTTGTAAATTAATTAGTTATAAAGGATGAAATAATCCTCATAATTATGAATTTAATATCTTTTATGTTTTTATTTGAAGAGTAACCCATTTTTGACATAAATACCTTTAATTATTTTAAATATTTATATGTAGGTTGTAAAAGAAAAAGTTGTTTTTACAAGAAAAGAATGAGAGTATTTTTATCAAAATGTGATAAAAAATGATAGAATGTTAGATTTCCAAAATTACATTTTCAATGGTAGTTTTAATCAAATAACCATTTTGCTCTAGGGTTTTAGGAACATTTTTTTAATCATAAATGCTCTACCAGAGATAAGTGTAAGTGCTATTTTTTGGCAAATGACTCTGAATAGTAGCTAGCAATTGATGAGGTGTTGGGTGAATGGTGCTCAATGGGGTGAGAATTTTTTAGTTCTGTGGGTTGTAAAGTGGGAAATGATCAAAGGGTTATTGTTTCCAGAGTTGTATAACATTTTGGATCATGAAGAAGCTCTAGTGACTAACCACTTTTAGGTTATGTTTGGTCCCAGAAAATTTGAAGAAAAATGTAAGTGAAAGAAAATACAAAGAAAAAGTAGAAGAAAAGAAAAAACGAAGAAAAATAAATAAATAGATTAAAAATTGATAAATATTTTTTTTCTTACTTCAAACTTATTTTATTTATTTTAACTCATCAATATAAAGATTAAATAATTTAAAAATACATAAGTTTTTAATTAGTTTTAATTATATTTATTTATTTATTTTATATTTTTCATAGGATAACCCAATATGAAAAAATCATTTTCCTTAATATTTTTTTTTTTCCTTAGTATTTTCCGGGAACCAAACATATTAGGGTTGAGAGATGGGGATGAGGACAACCCAGCATTTCTTAGGAGTTTTCACTATTGAGAGGGAAATTCATGGAGCGAGAAGAGTGTGCATCAAATGGAAGGCGTTGAGGAGGATGCGATTTTTGTTGCTAACTTAAAAGAGGTGAATTTTGAGAAAAGGAATGAGGTGATCTAGGGTCATTACTTTCACTTAAAAAATATATTTTCGTCTTCCTTCACTTCGGTCCAAAAACCAACACTAAAGTGGTGTTTGTTTTTTTTACTTAATTCTAAATAGAACCTTAATGCTTAATAGTGTTAAATATTAGGTTATTTGTTTTTGTAGTATTTTATTTTTATTAAGTATTAAAAAGTAAAAAAAACTAATATTTTATTTTTTCTATTTAGAAAAAATTACATATTTTGATTTTTTCTATTTAGTAAAAAGTTTATAATAAGTCATGAAAAAGTAGAAAAACAAACAACCTAAATTCTAAAAACAAATTACTTTAAGCAAAAAACCAAAAAAAAAAACATCACCTAAGTCTATTGTAGAAAACAAAAAGCCCTTATATTAATAGTTATTGACCATTGCGGGGGTAAACATGAACAATCATTTGGTACAATAAATTGAGCAATATCGCTTTAGTAACTACTTGCTAATTAAAGAATGCGAACATTGGCTACCAAATTGCTACTAGTTAAACGAAGTACACTCCCATGTAGATTATAGTATTTTTTTTTTTTATTGAAAAGTCTCCCAAATATCCCAATTTCCCCTTCTTGTTATGATGTTTTGCATCAAATCATCAGGAATTTTCTTTTGCAGTCTCACACCTTTTGGTGATTAGGCAGACCAGCTAAACTTCATGCTATCATTTTCATTCTGCATTTAGTTTTGATATTGTTTCTCAAAAAAGTAAGTAGAGCAATGACATGAGCTTCCCATTATTCTTTGGGTTTTCATATTCCTGTTCAGTTTTACATGCTCTTTTTTTTTTTTTTTTCAGTTTTATGATGTACTCTCCAATATAAGGTGAAGACGTATATTTAATCATACTTTAGGACTACTTATTGTTTCCATGGTATTTTCATCGACATCTTACCCAAACTCACGGATAGAGCTCCACTAAAACGAATACTCTCTATCATGGCAAGCAGCCAATAAATCTCGCCGTATTTCATAAAGAATATCAGAAATCCCAAGTAGAAAATCAATTTTTTTAAAAAAATTCGCTTGCTTGGATGAGGTTGGTCTGTTTAATTTGCATTGCGATAAGATTGAAAAATGAACTTTGTCTTTGCCTTGTAAATGTATTGTCCCCTTTAGCTATTGATGAAATAATTGACATTTAAGAGCTAGAAGCATGGTATGCATGCTTTACTACAACAACTCTCCATGTCCCTTATTATCTTGTCTATAACATGATGGCTGTTTGGAGAAGAATATTTTCCATAGATTGACCTCTTCTTGGTCCCACAGGTGCAATCCTGCTTTACATTTTTGGCTGATTCTGATTTTCTTGAGAATGACATTCGTGTTAAGCCAGACCTGGATGCCCTTGGTGTTCTTGGTGATGTTGGGTGGTATTGCATCGGGGCAATCCTGTTTGCTGCCGACTATGAACTGCCTAAATCAGTGATAGCTTTGCCTGGGACCGTTTTCAATAAAGCAGGGGTACTTACATCATGCGGGGCTTCTCTAATATGGGAAGATGGGAAAGTGGCGACCTTCAACTGCTCCTTCGAAGCCAATTTGACAATGAATGTAACTGCTATTGGAACAAAGGGAACTTTGCAGGTTCATGACTTCGTTATTCCTTTTAAGGAGGACAGTGTTGCTTTTTCCGCTGGTATAGAGTCTTGGTTCAATGAACTCGTGACAGGGTGGAGAACAATGCCAAGCGAGCATGTCGTCACAACAAATCTTCCTCAGGACGCTCTCATGGTGAGAGAATTTTCCGGTTTGGTTGCAGACATCAAAAGAAATGGTTCAAAACCTGAACAAAAGTGGCCAACTATCAGTAGGAAGACGCAACTGGTGCTGGATGCTGTGAAGGCCGCACTTGAGCGGGGGCTTTAGCCCGTTGAGGTGTAGGTTGATAAAACTTTCCTATCCTATGCTTTGTTTGCTTGGTTTTTAGTGTCTTGGGTTTGATTAGTGCTGCTTTCGAATGAACTTTGCTGAACGTTGCTAAATTAATAAATAAAGAAGGGTTGTTTCAACCTTATATAAAGGAACCGATACAACCGATATAACCGATACTTGGAATGCTTGCCATTCTACTCTTTTTGTGCATGCATTATCGATAAGACTTGTCACGCCTCAAATTCTTGGCAACCCAGAACTCGACTCGTGACCTCAGGTCAAGGGTTTGACCCTAAGGATTATTCTTATCCACGTTGGCAATCAATCAAAACACTCTGAATTTTTATTTTTATTTTTTTCATTAAAGTGTCTAATCCTAAATAAATTTATTAAGCTAAGATTTATTGTAATATATTATTTTACTTTTCCAAAACTATCACACTATCTCCTACTCAAATATTTATAATAATTTTTAAGTCAAAAAAATATTTCCAAAAATATTTTACAAACTAATAAAATATAATTTAACTTACAAAAGTCCATTATATATATCAAAAGGGTAATATACATTTAAAAACAATCATTATTATAGTTCTTTTGCTTTCTGAAATACTTTTTTATCTTCCTGTGGTCTCTCAAAGACTATATTTACATCTAAAAATTTTAGAAAATAAAGGGGTAAACATTTCCATGTTGCTTAGTAGGGTGTTTTACACCCATATAGGTTAGAAATTCTAAGTCAATAAAACACAAGCATATGTCAAAATATAATATTACATTTACAATATACATACTAAAAGAAACCTCAACCATACAAATTTAAAACAATCAAAATTATTATTTTCCTTATTTAATCATATGTTTAGTATATCAACAATTCTAAATTTACAAAATAAACAAGTCATTTTAGTCTTAAATAATATATTCAAACAAACACTTTATAAATAATACAAATCTTTCTTCCAAATGCAATCATGATGCAAATGTTTATATGCAATCACACAATGCACTGTCGTTCTCAAGTTTTCCCCGAAGGATACATGTCCGTACCCAAATACACTCCCCATTCGGAGTCTTCTCGGGGTAAAATTTTGGGTTTTTCACCATAGGGATCTCACTCCCTTCTTAATTCACCCTCTCTGGGATCATTTCATTTCTTATTTTTCTTTTCTTTTCATTTTTGCCCTCTTTGGGGTCTTTTCATTCTCATTTCCATTTCACGTAACCATTTCTTTAATTTTTCTTTTTCTTCACACAATCATGATGCATATGAAGTGCAATCAAATCATATTTTAGCATCTATAATTTTCCAAGACATAATTCTATTTACTTCCATTATATTTCATAATTTGTAATAATCCACATAACAATTTTTCTTCACTTTAATCACCACAAACATCAAAGAAAATTCACAATCAATTTGTATAGCATCAAAACATGGTTTTAAACCTTGACCTCATAAATTTTATTTATTCTCGACATGTTTAACACTTTCCAACAACCAATATAACAAATTTTTTTTCTTCAATTAAATAACCACACATATCCAAAAAAGATTCTCACTAATACAAATATCAACAAAAATGTAATTTATGTCATAATTTATTTATCTCCAATAATCTCAAAAAAATTTTAACACTCAATATAACAATTTTTCACAATTGAGCCACCCTAACATTCGGGGAAAATTTTTCAATAATTCAAATATTAACAAAAAAAACCCAATTGATATCATCATTTTATTTATTTCTAAAAATATTAATAATTTTAGTAATCAATACAACAATTTCCCAATTAAACCACCACAATATTCCTAATTTTTGTCCAATAATTCAAATATTAACAAAACACAATTATACCTTAATTTTTCTCATCTCCAACAACATCAATAATTCCTAGTACTCAATAAAACTATTTTTTTTTCATATTTAATCTTCTCAAACATTACCAAAATTCTAATAAAAAAAAATCCGTAAATGAAGAAATAAAATTATTCACAATGATAATCACACTTCAAATACTAGAAATAACATCTATTATCTTTCAACAACACAATATATAAAAAATTTTCAAAGAAAATATTAAATCAAAGTTTTAAGGTTAAACCACCCTACCTTAAATCTGAAAAATCTAACCATTAAAACTAAATCGGACATTGTAGGCGTGTTCCTCGCATTGAATAGAATATCCTTCCAGAATTTTACACGAAACAGACATCATTTGGTAGGTCCATCGGCATCCCAAAGCTGACGACCCATTTTTCCTACTCTTTGCCGACAACTCCCCCTCAACTCTCCCTCTACTTCCTTTTTTTTTTTTTTCCTTTTTTCTCCTTTTAAACTCCGACACCAATTTCACTTTATATATATATATATTATAATATTATTAAAACAAATCCTAAAATACCATATCTTAAATTCACCTTCCGTAATTATGAATTATACTCAACTTATGATTTTCCACCTCACAAAAATACTACCGTATTCGTAATTTAATTTACTACAAGCTAGCTCTTCGAAAAGTATAATTTGACTATAATTACCTGAAGCATTTTTTTTAACTCTAAAATTCACTTAAAACATGATATAATTAACTATTAACAAAATTCAATTCCATAAAAATATTAAAAACATAAAATAATTTTTCGGCAACTAAAAAATTGAAATTTGTAATAACCTTTAACCCGTTAATTTTATCAATATTTATTTACCAACAAAAATTTAAGTAATATTCTAAAACTTAGTTCCATAAATTAATTAGTAATTTAATTTATAAAAATAAAATTCTCAACCTTTTGTTATAACTTTTATTTAACTTACTTCATTTGTCAAATTATTCAATCACGTCATAATTTCAAATGTTAAATTCATAAAATTCACATTTAATTAATTTACCCCTTTTATATATCTTTCCTAAATTCACATATCATAATTTAATCTTAATTTAATTTCAATTCAACTCCATTTAATGTTTTGTAATTCTATAAAGTTTAATTCTAATTATAAGAATCAAATCGATTTGTTATAAAATTAAATTCAATTTCTTTTTAATTATCCATTATAATAATTTGATATAATATAAATTTTTACCAAGTTTTTCTTACTATGATTTTTTTATAACTACCCAATAATAATTAAATTAATTCTCATAACATACTTAATATTCAAATTTTCAAAACCCAATCTCAATTATTTGATGGTTAAATTTTTTCTCCAAATCTAAATTTAATTTATAAAATTCCTACTCCTTACATCTGACGTGGTAAAATTTTCAAACCATTGACTTTTGACCAACTTTTCCTAAATCTCTCCCACTTAGATACTAACATGTGGATCTTCACCACTCTTTTTGACCATTTAACCCACAATTTTATGAAAACTTTATACTCCGAGAATCCGACGTGTCCTTAAAAACCCGAGTATTAGAGGACTAGTCTTTCTCTTCCTCAACGTGAAGTTATAGACAACTCCACTAGTGGCCATGTTGAACTGGTGGTTCTATGATTCAAGTCATCTGATGCTTTTATGAGTGTTTAGAATCAACGTCGTTGAAATGATCTATACTAACATTGCCACTGTCAGTAGTGGCTATATCAACTGAATAGGGCATTTACACACTTTGATGCACAATGATTATATGGTAAAATTGTGAGATTGTGAGCAACCAAAAACAATCTTTCCGGTACAAAAACAATTTTTTTTCACAAGAAAAGCTGAAAATAATGAAAGAAATGATAAATAATTATATAAAATTTATCACATCATATTTTCTATCATTATTTTTTATATATATGGGAACAATGATAAAAATCTAATTATAATAAAAACTAAACTCGTGATAGAATTATGATTCCAATTCCTAAGAAGAATCAAATTCAAATATTAATAATTTTAATATACTAAAAAGAAACACAGTCTTGGTTTAATTAGGATTTTTATATTGTCTCCCTTAAACCAAACTCTTCAAATTTCATCATACTTATCATCTTCTTCAACTTGAACAATGTCTCTATCTTAATTGACTTTGTCAAAAACTCTGCAACTTAATTTTTAGAAGAACAAAACTTGAGCATAATTTGTTTGTCTTTCACCAGATCACTAATGTAGTGAAATTTGATGTCAATGTGTTTGTTTTTTTCATGAAAAATCAGATTCTTGTTTAATGCAATTGTTGGCTTATTATCACAAAAAATCCTTGTGAGAAATTTTTGAATATGTTTTTAGTCAAAAAGCATTTGACGCCACCATACCTTTTGAGTAACACATTAGTATATGTAGTATACTCAACTTTTGCTATTGACAAAGCAATTACTTATTATTTCTTTGGTGAATAAGAAAAAACTCATGAACCTAGATTAAATGCATAACTTAAAGTACTTTTTCTCTTTTCTATAGCACTTGCCTAATCAGTATCTATGCATCTAATAAGCTCAATCTTGTTACCATATGTATAAAAAATACCATCACTTTGCATACCTTTAATATATCGTAGGATACACTTTATTGCTTGCAAGTGAGACTGGTGTGGAGATGTCATAAATTTGCTTACAAGTCTAACTCCAAGTACAATAAATGGTCTTATAGAAGTCAAACAGAAAAGCCTCCCAATCATTCCTCTAAAATTTGTAGGATCAACCAACTCACCTAAGTTATCTTCTCTCAATTTTAGTCTTTCTTTAACTGGAATTAGAATCGGATTACATAATTCCATTTTGAATTTTTTTAATAATATCACTTGCATAAGTCTTCTAAAAAATAAAGATACCTTTATCTACTTAAATTTCAATCCTAAGAAAATAGGACATAAATCCCATATATGTCATCTCAAACTGATTAATATTATTTCTTTGAATTTTGTAATCATCTTCACATTATTACGAATAATATTAAATTATTACCAATGGTAATTTCTTTGTTTCTTTGATGACCAAGGAAAAACTCATGAACCTAGATTAAATGCATAACCCAAAGTACTTTTTTACTTTTCTGCACCACTTGCCCAATCCTTATCTATGTATCCAATAAGCTCAATCTTGTTACCATATGTATAAAAAATACCATCATTGTGCATACCTTTAATGTATCATAGAATACACTTTGTTGCTTGGAAGGGAGATTGGTACGAAGACTTCTTGAATTTGCTTACAAGTTTAACACCAAATACAATATTTGGTCTTATACAAGTCAAATACTATAACCTCCCAATCATTTCTCTAAAATTTGTAGGATCAACTAACTCACTTGAGTTATCTTCTCCTAATTTCAATCTTTTTTTTAACTGCAGTTAGAATAGGATTGCATTATTCCATTTTGATTTATTTTTATAATATCACTTGCATATGTCTTTTGAAAAATAAAGATACCTTTATCTACCATCAATTCCATATCTATGATCCCAAATTGACTAATCATCATTTCTTTGAATTTTTTAATCATCTTCAAATTATTATTATTATTAAATTACTACCAATGATAATTTCTTTGTTTCTTTAGTGACCAAGAAAAAAACCCCTGAACCTAGATTTAATGCATAACCAAAAGTACTTTTTTTTCTTTTCTACATCACTTTTCCAATCACTATCTATGTGTCTAATAAGCTCAATCTTGTTACCAAATCCATAAAAAATATCGTCATTTTGCATACCCTTAATATTCCGTAGGATACACTTTGTTGCTTGCAAGTGAGACTAGTGTGAAGACTTCATAAATCTACTTACAAGTCTAATTTCAAATACAATATTTGGTCTTGTAGGAGTCAAATATCGTAGCTTTCTAATCATTCCTCTAAAATTTGTATGATCAATCAACTTACCTAAGTTATCTTCTCCTAATTTGGGTTTTTCTTTAATCGAAGTTAGAATAAGATTGCATTAATTTTTCCATTTTGATTTTTTTTAATAATATCACTTGCATATATCTTCTGAAAAATAAAAACACCTTTATGTACTTGAATTTCAATCCTAAGAAAATAAGACATTAATCCCATATATGTCATTTCAAATCGATTAATCATCATTTCTTCGAATTTTGTAATCAACTTTAAATTATTACCAATGATAATTAAATTATTGTTAGCATATAAAGGATAAAATAAGGAAAAAAAAATTATGGTATCTTCATATTGCAGAGAAAGCAATCACGAAGACATCAATTTATTTCAAATATTTGGTTTGCATATATATATATATATATATATATTGTAGAAAAAGTTTATAATATTCACATAAAAATTCAAAATATCTCCAAGAGGTCAATAAGCAATTTAATTGTAAATGTGCCTACCACAATAAATGAAATATTTTTGTTTTTTGGGGGTGGGGGCGCTAAGAACCAAACAACTAACAACAGAAAATTTTAAATTATTTTTCATTTCCTATATTATTGAAACTCATCCGTCTCTAACTTTCTTTACTACTTAAAACTCTAAGTTACGTTATCATTATTGATATATATATATATACTAACATTTCTCAATTTTCAAATGCTTGTATCTAACAAAGAAGTTGGAAAAAGATATTGATGCAATACCTTTTTGTTTATTGTTTATTGGAAAAAGAATAAAGAAATTAACCCCAACACAACAAGTAATACTTGAGAAGAAAGGCTTTAATTGTTTATTGCATGGATAATTATGATTTTGGCAGTGGATATGTTGAGAGAAATGGTAAGGGATTGAGAAAAAAGTAAAGATGATTTGAGTTGAATACGTGTGGTAAGGTTAGTGCTTCACAAAGAAGGAAATGAGAGACTGAAAAATGGAAGGAAAATGGGTTAGGTTTTCACGAAGAAAGAAACAAATATACGAGAAAAGATAGGTGGAAAGTGGTTAGTGAAGGGAATAGAGTGATTGAAAAGGGAGGGAAAAAAAAACCTAAGAAAAAGGGAGGAATTTAAAATTTGGATACACTCTTTATTTTTCCATTTAAAATTGTAACATTTATACAATATGTAAAAATTATGAAAGATTCGTATTATAAAAAAAATAATAATAATTTTAAAATCTGTTTTTTAAAAATTGATGAATCAAAATTTTTTTTATTATTATTTCAAATTTAAAATTTTTTTTAAAAATAATTTTTAAAGATATAAGCAATGTCTTAAAAAATAGATTAGTCATTTAACAAAAAAAGTTATAAATTTATAATTCATTGATCGAACTACACAATCAAATCAATGATATCATAAATATATAATTTAAATTTCATTAAAATTAAAATAATTTTAAAAATATATATATATATATATATATATATATAAATCAATAATATTTATTTTTTTCATCTCTTATAAATATATTAATATTTTAAATTTTATCAAACAAAATATGTATAATATTTAAATATGAAAATATATATATTGAAAATGGAAGAAAAATTGCATTTTGTAATTTTGCATATATATATATATTTTCATATTTATATATATATATATATATATATATATATTTTTATTTTTAATAAATATATTAATATTTTAAATTTTATCAAATAAAATATGTATAATATTTAAATATGAAAATATACATATTGAAAATGGAAGAAAAATTATATTATGTAATTTTGCATATATATTTATATAAGTTTAAAACATATTAGATCATTTTACTTATATTATTTATATACTTCACTACAACAAATTTCACATTTTGCCATCATATATATTTATGGTAAATAATTTTTTATAAGATTATAAGTTTGAATATAACTTAGAAAACTTTAAAAGGTAAAGAAAAATAAATTAACCACCACACAAGGGGTAGTCTTGGAAATCTAACTCAAAGACCAACTCTCTCTCTCTAGAAACCAATTTTACAACCTTATCCCCTAACCCTCAGGCTAGATGTAACCTTCTGACGCCCTAAAAGCTCCTCGTCACCGTCACAAATTTGGATTCTCTTGTCTTTTGGACAAATCCTAAGGGTATACCTGGGAAATGACTTGTCTATTTAATAAAATCCCCACCCCATTCTCACTTCTCAGACACCAGCTCTTTTACCCTCCGCTTTCTCTCTCTAGTTTTTTCTTGGAAAAATCCAAGTACTCAGTCAATAAGATGATTTAAACTAATTTTTATAACACCGATTTTTGAATGATCTCTCTATTTGTATTTGTCGAGTTTGATTCGTAGTATGGTTTTCTCTTTGCTCTAACCTTTATTTATTTTTTATTCTCAAGTCTCTGGTTGATAGTCGAAAAATCCATAATTGTGGAGTTTCATAATGTTTCTTTGCTTCCCTGGTTGTTTCTCACATCAAAGCTAGCTATCGGTATTAGTTGAATGACCAAAGTTGTTTGAATTTTGAATAAGCAAGCAATTTGTGTAGTGTGGATTGATATCTTCAATGCAACCTCAGCTATGTTGGTTGTCGAAAGACAAAAAAAAAAATCAAAATGGTCTGTTCAACAGATATGCCAACAAAATTGAATGGCCTTGGCTTTTTGTGGCCCTTCAATTAAAATGCAGTATGTGGCTACTCAGTTTCTATAGGTTCTGTTTTCTAGACTTTAACTTGAGATAGCATCCCAGTGTGTCATACCTTTTGTGTTTGTCGTTCATCCATTTTGGATTTGTTTGATTGTTTCAGTGCCCAGAACTATATGAAGGATTGGTTTGAAACATTAATTTATAGGGGTTATGAAGCAAACGCACTGAGCAAATAGCCATTGCCATTCTCATATTTAATCTGTTCTAATTTGGTCTCATTCCAATTTTCGAATTAGCCATTGTCATGACTCATACCTAATGAAAAACCGAAAGTCCAATAGGGACCACCCAGAGGAGGGGTGAATGGGTGATTTTTAAAATTTAAAAAAAAGATTGATATGTATTATTCTCAATTTTTAACTTGAGAGATCCTAGGCATATCTTGTATACCCAAATGGGCTATACTTGAAATCTTTAAATATAAAAATATAATTTTTATCTTTTAGGGATAACCTACAAGATGTTAGGGATAACAATGATAAACAACCAATCAAGGATATAGTAATGAAATTAATAGACATGCAATGGACACTAGATTTTGATATGTAAAACCCTCATATCAACTATGGTCATAAAAAATCATGAAGTCTAAGACCTACTAATCTAAATTCACTATACGAAATCAAGTTATATAGATTTACTTTATCGCTTTACCCTAAAGACTTACTCTCTAATACCTACAACTTGATTCACGTCTTCTATATAGCAACCTTCAATTACTATAGTGGATCACTTCAACCTCACTAAATGGATGAAGTTATTTAACTCAAGATTCAAAGATCAAATCCCTAAATGAGAAATTAAGAATGATGTGACACTTTAGGCTTTCTCCTCAATGAGAACTTCTCAATAAGTTTGAGATCTCTTTCTAATCTCCAAAATCTCTAACCCTCAAGGGGTTATAATGAGGTATTTATAGGAGTAAATCCTGAAGAGATTTGATTTTAGAAGACTTCCAAATCAGATTTGTGTGAAAGAATTTCGCCTAGAAATTCATGACTTCTTGAGCCCACTTTGGTGGCTTGAGCACTTCAGGCGCTTGAGCACTACTCCTCGCTTTAGTGTTTTTTGTTTTTTAAAAACTTTATAAAATTTAATTGTAAGTTCAAAACAATTACCAATCCTCTTTATACCCCAATGAAGCTTAAATTGCCACAAGTCAAACTTTTGTAGATGTACATATAATTTCCTGGTTTGACAAACAACCCTTGATATTTAATGGAGAGCTAGTCACTATCTAAAAAGACTTCTATGGTCAAACATTAAAAGGAACAAAATTGTCAACAATTAAATAAGACTCAATGTCCTAACAACCACATTTTCTTCCAAAGAGTTAAGGATGAGGTGTAGTGGAGGAAGATGTAGTGCATCAACTACTATTGTGAAGATAACAATAATCGATTTGAACGAAGTTCATGAAACCAGTAGGGCACCAACAATTCCAATCAGCCCTTACTCCAACCAAACGGATATCCACTACTCCTTTCTAGAAATTCCAGTGGGATCTGCGAAACTCTCCTCCTAGAGCAGTAGAGCAATTGATTTGTATTTTTAAGCACATAGAAAGTAGACATAGAAAGTAGAAAAAGATAAGAATGATGAGAGGACTTATGCTTTAGGGGCTATACTTTTTTAAAAAAATTTAAAATTATTTGGGAGTTTACAACAAATCATGAGATTGTACTCCAAGATAGTATGGGAAAAAAGAAGTTCAACTAAGAAAAAACAACTCTTTAGAGAGATCAAAGAGCTTGAGGTGGAAAGAGACAACATGATCTCAACCACTAACTTGAAGGAAAGATTTAAGATTCTTTGGGTTCCAAAGAAGCTATACAAAACAAGTTCAATGTAAGATCCACAGTCCCCAAATATTTAGTTCCAAGTATGGGTTTTTTAAACCTATATATTATTGATTTTGTAGAAATATGGTTTTCCTTTATGAATATTACCTGATTTTTCTATAACATGTTAATTATTTTGAAATGCTATTAAGGTCTATGCATTGAGTTTCTCTTGTTGTAGGATATCAACATTGCTTTGGATGGAACCAAAAAGTAACACCAGTTAGTTAAGGCAGAAATTACACATGTTAAGAAAGAGATGGGCCATAGACAAGTGTAAGATTCCTTTTTTAAAAGAAATTGATAGTTGTATAGCAGGAAAAGGATGTAACATATAAAACACCTTATTGAACTAAGAAAACAAGAAGATTAAAGGATATAATGACTTTTGTTTGATTCACACAGTAGCATGTGTGATGCAAATATATAAAGAAATAAATTAGGATCTTGAATTTTGAAATGTTTGAGAGAAATTTGACTAAGTATATATGAAAGTTCTTGGCATTTTGTCTAAAGTAGCCATATTGGTTGACTATAGATTATTTTTACCATTTCCCCTTCTTTACAACAACTTGGCTAGTAGCAATTGAAATCATTTTCAAGATTTGTTGTAACTAATTTTATAGAATTATCCATGACAAATATATAACCAACTTGAATTCACTTCTCATATAGGTGTTTCTAAATTTGATCTATAAATATTCATGCGAAAAAAAAGAAGAATAAAAACTTATCTCATGTTTCTAATACAAGCTTGTTAAACTTTAAATTTTTTTCCAGATTAAAGATGCCAACTCCATTAGAGTTTAATGGTTGATTAATAACTAGGCTTTGCCATCATGTATTAGAGTTGTTTTTAAATTTCAACACAATGAGATCTATTAAGAGCCAATTATCTTGGTGTTGGAAATTTGTTGTTTTTTGATTGATTGCAGAGACTTTGAGTTGTAATGGATGGTCTTAAAAGAAGTGGCAGATGCTCAGACACGATCTCTCAAATATATATTTGGTGAGTCTATAGTTTCATAATTGCCTATGGGTGTTTTGTTTTTCTTTTGTTGGAATTCCATTCTTGATTTGTTCAAACATTTGAATGTGTAACTAAATTGAACTTGTGTTGGCTTCTCCAATCTATATTTCCAATGTTTTGTCTCAATTTCTTTAGGAATTCACAAAAATGACTAATGCTCCATTCTTGGAAAATGTGGGGCAAAGTGAAGAAAAAACATAAATATATAAAAGATAAGCTTTAGCTCAATAACTTTGTTGCTTATATATTTGAGTTGGAATTCATTTCTAGCTAGTCTGGAAAGTTTCTAAAACATGATTTCACATTACTACTAAAAATTGTCATTTTTTTTTTTATTTTTTTTTTTTTATATTTTTTATATTTGAGTTTGTGATTCACTTTCAAATTTTGAATATCTACTAGGGAATAACAAAACCATATTAAAACATATTTCATATCTACCCTTCATGTTTTGTAGTTGTGCCAACTCATAAAACTTAGGGAGAAGAATATGAGGAAACATAGATTGTGATTCATGAATAAAATTGAGTACAAAAGTAACCATTTTCTCATATTCCTAGAAACTTGCCAAACGTATTGAGGATTCCACAAACCACTAATATGTGTATATATCCCTAATCATTGTTATTCAGTGTCTGATACAAATATTTATTTTACATATTACTTTTTGTTTGTAACCAAGAACATGGATTCAACTTATTACTAAAGTGGTTTTTGGACCCAGTCACTATAGTCTTGATTTAATTTTTTAATGAAGACATTTTATAATCAAATCAAAACTTTAAATTTAATGGAGAATCCATAAGATTTGACGGTGTTATAATATATGGTGATGATGATTTGTTAGTATATCTTGTATAATCTAGCATTTGCATCTAACCTCAATTTCCCTTTTAGTTTTTTCTTATTTTAAATTGTCTAAGTTGAAATTGCATTGGATAAGATCCTAAATCATGAATACCAGCTTATGTAGCAATGACATCACATCTAACTTAAATAATTATAGAAATTTGAAAGTAATCTTTTCCAAGACGAAATTAAATTTTTACTATACAATTGTTTGAACTCTTATCTAGTGAGAACTTAAAAGATCTTGCTTCTATAGACTACAATTGTTGTAGAGTTCCCTTGTAAAACATCTTAATTCCACCATGCTACTTGGAAGATGAATGTTCTCATTACCGGTGAAACTAATCACAACTTTTTATCTATTTTTGAATTTAATAGTTGTTTCTCAAAGAATTTTATCCTATTTAAATGTAAAACTTGGTTAGGCCATTTTAAGGAAACCTTAATTTGCATCAATGGAGTAAATAGTGTTGGGACAGATTGTGTACTCTCACTTTGGTTGATAATGAAGCCTTTTTTTAGTGGACTTTGATCTTGTGGTTTTTACTCCTCACATTGAGGAGGTTTTCCATGTTAAAAAATTTTGGTGCATGCATGGTTGATTTTAGTTGATAAATATTGTTGTGATATTGTGTTGAACTTTCTCCCAACAAAGTGGTATCAGAGCTTTGGTTGCTTGTGTTGTGTTGAAGAATGGATGTTAGTGCAAATAGAATGGTGAGCTTAAATGGCTCAAATTATGCTTTGTGGAAGGACAAAATGGAGGATTTATTATATGTGAAGGATTACCATCACCTTGTGTTTGTTAAAGAAAACCTATTGACCAAATTGATGAGGAATGGACATTGCTTTATAGGCAGGTGTGTGGGTATATTTGATAGTTGGTAGATGACAATGTATTAAACCATGTTAGTGGTGAGAAGAATGCACATACATTGTGCATAAAACTTGAAAAGTTGTATACTCGGAAGATTGGAAACAACAAAATGTATTTGATGAAAGAGTTGATTCTTTTGAGATATCATGAGGATATACCTATGATCAATCACCTAAATACATTCCAAGGTTTGATAAATCAGTTAGCTATAATAAGGATAAAATTTGATGAAGATGTACAGGGTTTATGGTTTTTGGGTACTTTGTCGGATTCTTATGAGACATTTAGAATGTCATTGTCTAATTCAACTTTTGACAATGAAATGACAATAGAAATTGCTAAGAGCGGTGTTCTAAATGAAGACATGAGAATAAAGTCACAATGTTCCTCCTCACAGCCAAATGTGCTAGTTATTAAGGCATAGAGGAGAAACAAGAGTAGAGGTGTAAAGAACAAGAAAAGTAGTAGAAGTAAGTCTAAGGGTAGATTTTCTAATGTTGAGTGTTACCATTATGGCAATAAGGTGCATATCAAGAAACATTGTAGAAAGTTGAAGAAAGAAAATAAGAAGAGCAAAGAAAATGAAAAAAATGAATGAGAAGTAGTAATGAAGATCGAGCTACCACCACTATAGAAGACTTTCTACTAATGTATGATGATGATATGATCAATTCAACATTTGATGAGACTAGTTGGGTAATTGATAGTGGTGCCACTACTCATACTACATTTTGTAGGGATTTCTACACATCTTACACACCCGGTGACTTTAGAGTTGTAAGGATGGGCAACAATAATGTGGCTAATGTTGTTAGCATAGGTAATGTTTGCTTGGAAATCCATAATGGTATGAAATTGCTTCTCAAATATGTAAAGCATGTTTCAGACATTTGATTGAACCTTATCTCTACTAACAAGCTTGACGATGATGGCTACTATAGTGGTTTTGGTAATGGTAAAAGGAAGCTTACTAAGGGCTCTTTGGTCATAGCAAGATGTACAATGGATCCTAATTTATACATGATGTAAACAAGAGTTTCTAAGGATGTAATTCATGTTATTGAAAATGTGGATATAATTGAGTTGTGGCACAAGAGACTTGGTCAGATGAGTGTGATAAAGGAATAATGATGTTATTCCAAAAGAATCACTTGTCTAGAATGACAAGCACACACTTACAAAATTGTGTTTATT
Source organism: Vitis amurensis (assembly GCA_037355405.1). NCBI lineage: Eukaryota > Viridiplantae > Streptophyta > Magnoliopsida > Vitales > Vitaceae > Vitis > Vitis amurensis. Next base: position 19,170,684 of record CM074693.1, read on the forward strand.
GTTTGGTAGGGAAGCAAAATAAAGTTGCTTTCAAGACACACCCTTCTTCTTTAAGAAATGAGAATTTGTTTGACTTGGTCCATTATAACTTATGTGGTCCAATGAAAGTAAAACCCTTGGTGGTTTGCTATACTTCGTGACTTATATTGATGATCATTCAAGGAAGATTTAGGCATATACATTGAGACATAAAGATTAGGTATTAGATGTGTCCAAGCAATTTCAAGCTTCAGTTGAGATAGAAACTGTAAGAAAATTGAAAGGAATATTCAAACTGATAATGGATGAGAATATAAAGGGTCATTTAATGAGTGCTGCAAGCAATAGGGTATTCACCACCAAAAAAAACTCCTCTAAAGACACCACTGTTGAATGGTTTGATTGAAATGATGAACATGACATTGGTTGAGAGAGTGAGATGTTTGCATTCACAAGTAAGGCTACCTAGATCTTTCTGGGGTGAGGCTTTGAATACTATAGTTCATGTATTGAATATCTCACCTTTTGTTCCTTTGCAGTTTGATGTGCTAGATAGAGTTTAGACAAGCAAAGATTTTTCCTATGATCATTTGAGAGTCTTTGGACGTAATGACTTTGTGCACATTCCTAAAGATGAAAGGTCTAAGCTTGATGTGAAGACATGTCAGTGTGTATTTATGGGATATGGCCAAAATGAATTTGGGCATAGATTATATAATCCAATTGAAAAGAAGTTGATTAGAAGTTGAGACATTGTATTTATGGAAGATAAGACAACAACAGACCTTAATGAGGTGGAGAAAGCAAAATCTAATAGTAGTGATAAGTTAATTGACTTGGAAATAATTCCTCCAACATTAATGGCAAATCAACTTGATGTTGAAACACAAAATGACCAACATGGTGCAAGTGATGATTCAGAACCTATAGAGGTTAGAAATTATGATATTATTGACCAACCATAAGTACCATAAGCTACTCCTATAGTCCCACATAAACGGCCTACCAGGAATCGTCAGTCTTCCACAAGATACTCCCCTAGAAGAGTATGTGATGTTCACTGATGGGGAAGAACTTGAGAGCTTTGAAGAAGCTATAGAAAGTGAGCAGAAGAGAGAGTGGTTTAAGGCTTTGCAAGATGAGATGAAGTCCTTACATGATAATCACACTTTTGAGTTAATGAAGTTGTCTAAATGAAAAAGAGCCTTGAAAAACAAATGGGTGTACAAGGTGAAGCAAGAAGAATAACACACTTCATGCCCAAGATACAAGGCTAGACTAGCTATCAAGGGATTTAGCTAGAAGAAAGGCATTGACTTTGAAGATATCTTCGCTCTAGTTGTGAAAGTGCCATCCATTCATGTAGTGCTTGGTCTTGCAGCTAGTTTTGACTTAGAGATTGAATAGATGGATGTGAAAACTGCTTTTCTCCATGGTAACTTAGAGGAAAAGATATACATGGAGCAGCCAGAGGGATTCAAAGTAAAATAGAAAAGAAGATTATTTTTGCAGATTGAAGAAAAGACTTTATGACTTGAAACAGATATCTAGGCAATGGTATAAGAAGTTTGAGTCAATTATGGAGAAACAAGGCTACAACAAGACAACTTTTGATCATTGTGTAGTTGTGTAAAGATTCTTCTAGAGTGACTTTATAATTTTACTACTCTATGTTGATGATATGCTAATTGTTGGCAAGAATGCTTCTAGAATTGATGGGTTGAAGAAGTAGTTGAGTGAGTTTTTCTCTATGAAGGACTTAGGGCCAACAAAGCAGATTCTTATTATGAAAATTACTTGACATAAACATGTTAGGAAGTTGTTTTTATCCCAAGAAAAGTACATTGAAAAAGTACTTTAGAGGTTCAACATGGATAAGGCTAAATTGGTTAGCTCTCCTTTTGCTACTCACTTTAGATTAATTACTAACAAAAGTCCTTCTACCGATGAAGAGAATGAATAAATGGAAAGAGTTCCATATGCCTTTGTAGTTGGAAGCTTAATGTATTCCATAGTATGTACACATCTAGACATAACTTTTGTAGTTGGTACAATAAGCCGTTTTTTTTTTTTTTTTAAATCTAAGAAAGGAGCATTGGAATTCAACAAAGTGGATAATAAGATATCTTCAGGGTACTTCTAACATGAGTCTTTGCTTTGGTTGTGAGAAACCTAAATTGATTGGTTATATAGATGCTAACATGGCTAGAGATATTGATTCTCACATATCAACTTTAGGTTATTTGATTATCTTTGCAGGGGAAGTTATGGCTTGGCAGTCAAGGTTGCAAAAGTGTGTGATATTTTCAACTACTGAAGCAGGATTTCTTATAGCTATAGAAGCTTGCAAGGAGTTGTTGTGGATGAAGAAATTTATCTAAGAGCTTGGTTTTATACAAGACAATTATGTGAAGTTTTGTGATAGTCAAAGCGTTATACACCTTGGTAAGAATTCTACATTTCATGCACGATCAAATCATATCGATGTCATGGATTAGAAATGTCTTGAATCACAAGTAGTTAGAACTTGAAAAAGTTCACATAGATGATAATGGATTTGATATGTTGACAAAGTCATTGCCAAGGGAGAAAATTGAAGCTTGTCTCTTGATCGTCGGGTTGGTGAACCCTTCCACATGATCAAGAATGGGAAGATTTGTTGGGTTAGGTGTGCCTCTCATGTGGAGGATGGCCCATATATGTCAAACCTAATAAAGTCCATATGATATGGACATTTTTGTCTTTTGGTGTAGGGTTTTTGAGAACCCTAAAAAGGATTCACTTCTTGGAATACAAAGTGAGCAAAGTGCAATCGATGATTTTGAGAGAAAAAAAATAAGAGTAAGAGAGAAAGTAAAAGAAATTGAAGAGTGTGAAGAAGTTATTTTCATCCAAGAAATAGATATTCATGATATGGTCTGTTTAAGCCGAAACTTGGTCAGTTGGTTCATCACTTGTAGCTCTTCATTCTTGAAGGTACGATTGTTGATAGGAATTGTCTATTTCGTTCTATAGCTGCCTAAATAGAATTGGTCGGAAATAGAATTTCTTCGAACCAATTTTGATCAATCTTTTTATCTCCGTTTTTCACCATTGGATCATGTTGAAATTTGGATAGTATTTTTTTTTCTTATGTCTATTGATTCTAATTGGTTGGATCATTGATTGGTATAGTCATCTATAAGTTATAATCATTCGAAACAAGTAGGATGGAAAAGGAAAAAGAGTATCTCAGTTCTATGCAATCTTCATCAAAAAGTGATATCTTTTTTATCCCGTAATTTGATTAAGGTGAAATTTTAACAGGAGGTTTTTTACTCGTGGTTATTCAATATGAATAGTTGGATTGTCGATTGGAGTTTTCTGGACAGATTACTATACCCGAACAGAACATCAAATTTGTGATATCTTTCTTTTACTCTTTTTATTATTTGGTGTTTATGTTTGTGAAGCCAATAAATTTTTTTCTTAATGATTGTTACTATTGATGGTCCCTAATTAATGCTAGGACAAATTGTGTACTCTCACTTTGGTTGATAGTGAAACCTTTTTTTAGTAGACTTCAATCTTGTGGTTTTTACTCCTCACATTGAGGAGATTTTCCACGTTTAAAAAATTATGGTGCATGCATGGTTGATTTTAGTTGATAAATATTGTTGTGATATTGTGTTGAACTTTCTCCCAACAAATAGGTTAGTGTAAAGTATGTGATTCAACTAGCGTTCATAAAAATTAATGATACACATAGATATTTTTAAATACAAAAACAAGACCATATCCACAATAGGTCTTGGTCTCCTCTATATCCCTGATAGCTACATTCCCAAGTGCAAATCAATGAAATTCATAGCCATCTTTCAAAGTTGATTATGATACAACTTGTTAAAGAAGCTCATCTTTGCATCCTAAACTCTTCATAGTTGATAACTGCTTTCCTCTACAACTTGATAGCTACATTCCTTTTAGACAATTACTTGATAAGTTAATTTTCTAAAAATCACTTTTTATTATATAATATATTACCAAAGACTAACAAAACAATTTTTTTCCCCATTTATTTCAACCCATTAACTAATTTTTTTAGTGTTTCTAATGAAATCATTATTAACAAAATGCTACAAATAAAAGCATTTTACAATAATATTTGATAGAATTTATGCACAAAAAAATTGAAAACCTAAAATAGTAAAAAATTAGGAAGAGTACGAAGAATGTGAGGATCCTCACATCCTCACGTTCTTTGTACCCTCCAAAATTTCCACTTCTTTGAATTTTTTTTAAAAATTCCACTTCAAATAGCTATGATATTGTTTACAAAGACTAATTTTACTTAGAGTTGATAGAATTTATGTACAAAAAAAATTGAGAACTTAAAATACTAAAAAATTAGGAAGATGATGAATAATGTGAGGATTTCTCACATTTTTTGTATTTCACTTCTTTGAATTTTTTTTTTTTTTTTAAAAAATTCCACTTCATATAGTCATGATATTGTTTACAAAAACTAATTAACTTAGAGTTCATGGAATTTATGCACAAAAAAAAAAATTAAAACTTAAAATGCTAAAAAGAATTAGAGTGGTTATGAAGAATATGAGGATTCCTCACATTTTGCGTACTCTCTAAAATTTCCACTTCTTTTATTTTTAAGAATTTTTTCCACTTCAAATAGCTATTGTATTGTTTACAAAGACTAGTTGGAGTTGATGAAGTTTTTACACAAAAATTAAAATACTAAAAAGTTAGGAAGCTTACGAAGAATATAAGGATTCCTTACATTCTTCATACCCTCCAAGATTTTCACTTCTTTGATTTTTAAGAATTTTTTTCTACTTCAAATAGTTATGATATTGTTTAAAACCACTAAGTATACTTAGAATGGATGGAATAATGCAAATTTCTTTTTGCACTTTGAATACCAATTATATTGTTTTTCCTACTTATAATATTTTATTTAATCTTTTCCACTAATAAATTAAAATTACAATTAAAAATTAATAATACAATTTTCAATTAATAATTAGTGCATCACCATTTTAATTTGCATTAATAAATACTTGTTAGGACTTAAAGTCTTGTTTAATTCTTGAAAATTTTGTTCCTTTTAATGTTTGATCATAGAAGTCTTTTTAGATAGTGACTTGCTCTATTGAAAATCAAGAGTTGTTGTTCATCCAACCGGGAAGTCACAAATACATCTAAAAAGGTTTGGCTTATGGCAATTTATGCTCCTTTAAGGTATAAAGAGTATTGGTTTTGTTTTGAACTTAAAATGATTTAAAATTAACATTTGAAAATAACAAAACTTCTCAAATGACTTGGAGCGCTCAAGTGCACCTTGCCGCTCAAGTGCACCTTCTTGCTCAAGCGTCTAAGGCCCTCAAGTGGTGGGTGAGTTGGCTCGAGTGGTCATGTTGATTTTGTCAAGATTTTTCATCCAAATTTAATTTAAAACTCTTACAAAACTAAAACTCTTCAAGCTCTTGCCTATGAATACCTCTCTATTAACTCCTTAAGGGTTAGAGATTGCATGAAGATCATTAAGAAATCTCACATTATTTGAAAAGGTTTCATTGAGGAGAAAGCTTAAAGTGCCACACCATTTCTGATCTCTCATTTAAGGATTTGATATTTGAATCTTGGTTTGAAGACCTTCATCCCTTCGACAAGGTTGAATTGTATTCACTAGAGCAATTGGAGATTGTTGCGTCATGAACGTGATCATGTTGTACGTATTGGAGAGAAGTCTTTAGGGTAAAACGGTTAAGTAAATCTATGTAACTTGATTTCATAAAGTGGATTTAGATTAGCAGTCTTATGCCTCATGGTTTTTCATCTCCATAGTTAGTGTAAGGGTTTTCCACATAAAAATCCTTGTGTCTCATTGCTTATTATTTGATATTTTGTTTAGATTGCCTACAACAAAAAGAATTGATATACCCTAACTACTCATAGGGTAAAAATTAGGTATAACATATAAATATTTATTTAAATTTTTTAATTCACCCATTCACCCTCGACCCCCTCTGGGTGTTACCTCCTTGGACTTAGGGGCTTTTTCAATTGGTATCAAAGTGGGATAAAAATCAATTTTTTCTTATCCTAATGATTAAAAATAAAAATTTTCTTAATCCTATTAGATAAAAATCAATTTTTTTTATTATTCATATAGGATAAAAATCATATTTTTAATGATCCTATAAGTCTAGTATGGAACGTTCACAAACAAAGCACCTTTTTGATGGGAGTAACTATTCCCATTAGAAAGCATGAATGATGTTTTTCCTTAAAATGCAAGGCGAAAGGGTATGGAATTCTATAGAATATGGATGGGGACCCTCATTGACCCTTGATGCTCAAGGGAGATCAATAGGAAAACTTAAACTTAAACATGAATGGGACAAATCCGACAATGAAGGTAGTAAAGCTAATGCTAGGGCTTTATTTAGTATTTTTAATGGAGCTTGTCCAAATGAGTTTCCTAGAATAGCAAATTGTAAACGTGCAAAGGAAGCATGGGAGATATTCCAAGTTATTCATGAAGGTAAGTCTACTATAAAGATCTCTAAATTGCAAATGCTTGCCACTAAATTTGAGAATATTAGGATGCTTGAAAATCATAACTTTTTTATTTTATTTTTTATTCTAAACTAGGTGACATAGTTAACTTTTCTTTCAACCTAGGAGAACTTATTCCGAATTCGAAGGTAGTAAGAAAAATATTGAGATCTTTACTAAAGAAATTTAGACCTAAGGTTACTACTATAGAAGAGAGCAAGGACATTGATTCCATGAGACTTGATGAACTTATTGGCTTTATACAGACATATGAGATTACCTTACCTAGTTCTCAAAAGCCTAAATATTATACTTTTAAGGCTTCTGAGAATGAGAAAAAAGATATTGAAATGTCATATAACATAACTAGGGATGAATTGACTCATATGGCTAAAAGAATTAAAATTATCATGAAATTCAATAAAAAGTTTTACAAAAATCAAGAATCTGGAAAAGAAAAGACACCTAATGAACAAACATCCAAAGAAAATGACAAAGGTTTCTCTAAAGGTAAGAAAGTTGAATGCTTTAACTAAAAAGGTCTAGGACACTTTGTTACCAATTGTCCTAGCCTCAAAGATATTAAAAAGTTTATGTAGGCTACATGGAGAGACACAAACTATGAAGATAGTAATTTCACAACTTTTGAAGATGCAAGGTACGATCCTAATGACTTTTTAGTTTTCATTACATCTGTGAAATTTGTGCATGATAGTGATAGTTATAATGAGTTCACTGATGATCAAAAGGCTAAATTCTAGAATAATCTTGTTGTTAAGCATGAAAATTTGATTAAGAACTATCTAAGGGATCATGATATTCTTGAAGTTCATAAAACCAAGAATGATGTGTAAAAAGAAAAAAAAGACTAACTTAAGATTTAGATTTCTTGAGTTTGAACATCATTCTCTCTTTAAGAAGAATAATGCTCTTATTCAAGAGATAAAGAGCAATAAGTTTTCTTCGTCTATCAATGAAAATTTTCACCCTAAAACTAATGTACTTAATGAAATACTTGATAAATGCAAAACCAATAGTGATAAATGAGGTTTAGGGTACATTAATAAAGATGAAACTCTCTCTAATGGAGAAACTATGTTTCTCAAAGGTAAAAAAGAAACTCCTAACCTAACAGCATCTCCTAAAATCCCTCACTATGCACACATTGCAAGAAAACAAGACACACTCAATTTAGATTATTATTATTATTATTATTATTATTATTATTATTATTATTATTAGATGGAGTTCTCTATGTGGATAGACTCAAGGAAAACCTCCCAAGCATTAGTCAAATATGTGACAAAGACCATAGGGTGAATTTTTGTCAAGACTTGTGTAAGGTAGTTAATAAAGAAGAAAAAGTCATTATCACCGGACATAGGAAAGTAGACAACTATTATGCTATAAATCATATCTCAAGAACACCTCTTATGCGTAGTAAGGTAAAGCTAGATCTAATTGAATTCTAGCATAGAAGGCTAGGTCACATAAATTATAGGTACCTTGTGCACTTAGTGAACAATGAGAAAGTTAAAGGAATCCTTAAGCTTAGTAGGTGAACTTAAACCAATTTTTGGTGAGTATATGAAAGGTAAACAAATTAAGAGTACACATAAAAAGGTTAAGGACATTAGTACCACTAGACCTTTGGACCTTCTTCATATGGATCTTATGGGTCCTATGTGCATAGAGAGTAGAGGAAGGAAGAGATATGTCTTAGTGGGTGTAGATGGTTTTTTGAGATATTCATTTGTGAGTTTTCTTAGAAAGAAATCAGAGACCATAGAACCCTTGAAGTCTTTATTTATTAGAATACAAGTGAAAATAAGCCAATGAATTGCAAATATTAAGGGTGATAAGGGGAGAGAGTTTGATAAAGTGAATGTTGACCTCTTTTGTGAGTCTAAAGGAATTAAACATGAATTTTTAGCCTTAAGAACTCCTCAGCAGAATGAAGTGGCTGAAAGAAAAAATATAGTGTTATAAGTAATGGCTAGGGTCATGATTCATATGCATAATACATTTATGCAATTTTGGGTTGAAGCTATAAAAACTACATGTTATATTGCTAATAGAGTTTTTCTTAGACCTGGAACAAAGAAGACATCTTATGAATTATGGACTAGGAGAAAACCTAATCTTAAGTACTTTAGGACTTTTGGTAGTGAGTGCTATATACTCAAGGATGGGGAGAACCTTGGAATGTTTGATGTTAAATCTGATGAAGGTTTCTTCCTAGGTTATTCTATTACTGGTGAAGCCCATAGGGTTTATAATCAAAATTCACAAATTATCCAAGAGTCCTCTAATGTTGTTATAAATAATAATGGGTATGATCAGGATATAATTGAGAGTCAAATTTTAACCCAAGAATCAATTAGGGATAACTCTAAAAATGTGTAAATCACAAAAGATAACCCTAATGATATCCCTAAAAGAGACATTGATCCTAATAAGAATGAAACCACATCTTTAGATGACACATCTAAAGAAAGAAGGAATAAGCATAGATCCAGAGTACCTAAGAACCACCCAATATGAAATGTTATAAGAAATGTAAATGAACATGTGGTTACTAGGATACAATCAAAATAAATGAGATGGGTCTTGTATGTTATACCTCCCAATTAGAGCCAAAAATGTATAGGAAACTTTAGGTGATGAATCTTAGACTATCACACTCTAAGAAGAGTTAAATCAATTCACTTGGAATAATGTGTGGTATTTAGTTCCTAGGCCTAAAGATAAGCATGTCATAGGTACAAAATGGATTTTCAAGAACAAATAAGATGAAAATGGGGTCATTGTGAGAAACAAAGTAAGATTAGTTGCCTAAGAATACTCGCAAATAAAATGGATTGATTCTGAAGAGATATTTGTGCTTATAGCCCTATTAGAATCAATTAGGATACTTTTGGCAATAACATATTCCTTAAGGATAAAACTTTACCAAATGGATGTGAAGAGTGCTCTTCTAAATGGGATTTTGAGTGCAAATGCTTATCTTGATCAACCTAAGGGTTTTGTAGATCTGAAATTCCCCAATCATGCCTATAAGTTTAAAAAAAAAAAAAAAAACCCTTTATGAATGAAAGCAAGCTCCTAGAGCTTGATATGAGAGGCTTACGACTTATCTTTTAGAGAAAAAGTTTGAGATAAGGGAGTTGACAAAACCTTATTTATACATAGGTCCACGGATGAGTTGTTAGTGGCTCAGATTTATATAGATGATATAGTTTTTGGAGCCATCTTTAGTGACCTTGCCCATAGTTTTGTTGAGGAAATGAAGATTGAATTCCAAATAAGTATGGTGGGTGAACTAACCTTCTTCCTAGGATTACAAATTAGGTAACTAAAAGATGGAATCTTTCATTCTCAATCCAAATATGCTAGGGAGTTAGTTAAGAAATTTGGTCTAGAATCCACCAAATACTCTAGGACACCTATGAGCACTACCACTAAGCTTAGCAAGAATGCATCTGGAAAATATGCTAAGGAAAAGCTTTATAGAAGTATGATAGGATGCTTACTATACCTCACAACAAGTTGTCTTGACATATCTTTTAGTGTTGGAGCTTGTGCTAGGTACCAAACAAATCTTAAAGAATCATACTTTTAACTACTATTAAAAGAATTATACGTTATATAAATGGGACTCTTGAATATGGTTTGTGGTATCCCTATGATTTTTATCTTGTGATTGCTAGTTATTCCAATGTTGATTGGGCTGGAAATGTTGAGGATAGAAAAAACACATCTGATGTTTTTTTTTTATTATTATTATTAGTGATTTTCTTATGGCTAAGCTTAGTAAGAAACAAAATTCTATATCTTTATCTACTACCGAAGCTGAATATATTGTTTGTTGGAAGTTGTTGTACATAACTTTTGTGGAGGAAGAAAATGCTAAAAGACTATAGAATTGAGCAAGGGACCATGAACATACACTATGAAAACTCTATTGCTATAAATATCTCAAAGAGTCCTGTTTTTCATTCCCATACTAAACACATTGAAATCTATCATCATTTCATAAGGGATCTAGTTGAAGAAAAGGTTGTCTCTCTAGAGTTTGTCCCCATTGAACATCAATTGATAGATATTCTTACCAATCTATTGGATTCTCTTAGGTTTGAGTTCCTTAAGAAATATTTGGGCATATGCCTAATTGAATGATCTTCAAGAGTTATAAGCCTTAAAGGTTTTGAGCTTATTGTTGATTTTCTATTTATTTCCCTTAGATTTCTTTTAATTTAGTTTGGGCATATGATTTTTGTTTAATTACTTGATATATTAGCATAATCTGTAATATTTTAAGTTTGTGAACTAGAGAAATATACTAGATCTACATGACTTGATGTGGATTGATTCATAAATATTTTTTAATCACTATTGATGTACTTGATTACTAATAATTAAATATCTTTGTATGGTGCAATCTCAACCTTAGTTACATCTTATACTTGATCAAGAAGGAGACTTCTCAAGTTTACCTCTTAAAGTAGACTTTTTTCACTTTAGAGGGATCCTTTGTCATGCTCAAATCTTATTATCCACATATCTTGTTTGACTAAGATCATTATAATTGTTTCCTGAAGTAAGTCATTGTAATTTATTAAATCATAGGTTAAGCAAAACTCTCATACATTTTCCAAGATTCATGCTCTCAAATGTAAGTTGTTCACTTACAACATTTGGAAACACCCCCAAAGTGGATACAAGGACAACCATGAATGAAAACAAAATGAAAAATCAATATTGATCATGATGTACAATGCCTCTACTTTCAAAAAGAAAAAAAAAATGAAGTCAAATTAAAGGGGAGTCAAGTTGTGTTGTATATAGATCAATGAGACTATGTAAAGCAAAAATCCGATGTTCTTAGATCAAATTGATTGGATGTGTACTTTAATTTGACCAAAAGCATGATGGATCCCTTCTAAGTGATCAAATTTTGAAATATGGAACTAGACAATGAGTCGTATTCCCTTGAACATCAATACTTATGTTTCCATGTTGAGCCTCTTATACATTGATAGTTAGGCATTGGGTTTCAAAAGTGAGATTATGATTAACTTGAAACTAAGATTCTTGATGGATTGATGTGTAATATCTAAAGTAATTCATCTGATTTTTTATTGATTAAACTAATCTTAAGAGTGCTTAAGCATGATGATTTGCTTAAGTTGATTGCTTTTGTGTTTCATTATCTCTTCTTTGTTAATCTAGTTCAATTTCCTAAGTTTCCTTTGTGAAATTTGTCTTTTTCTTGAATTACATTAAAGTTTCAAATGCTCAAGCACTGCTACCAATGCTCAAGCGCTCAATCTAGCGCTATTAACACTCAAGCATTGTAAGTTATTTCTAGTGCCGCTTCAAGTGATTAGAACACTTAAGTGTTATAATTCATATTCAGTGTTGCTTCTAGCGTTCACGACGCTCAAGTGCTAATCTGCATTGAGCACTCCTAAAGGATATTTAAAGCCATACAACATGCCATTTATTCATTTCACTCTTTCCAAGTTGTTTCGAGCATTTTGGGTTTCTTCCTCTTTGCCTTTTGAGGTTAATTGGTTTCATATTTCTCATTTTTCTTCACATAGTATTGTTCTACATATCCTTTGAATTTTTATCAATTTTATTGCTTTTTAGTGTCCTTTCATATTCCATTTTACTTATGGTTAATTGTAGACATCAAAGGAGGTGAGCCTTCCTAGTTCACCTAAGCCCGTATAGGGCATTCCACTCTAGGGTTCTTTCGACCTAAGAGCCCTTCCAGTCGAGTGTTTTCACTGTTAAGATGCACGAGACCATTACCACATCTTTTTCCACGATTGACGCGTAGAAGCTGAGCATGTCATAGACCTCCAAGCCTTCTAGGACACTCATTTCCCTACCATCATCAGAAAGCAAGGTTGGAAGATTTTGTTCTCTCTTCAGGGGACTTATTATCGCCATCTTGTTTGCATGTTTGATGCGACTCATGGTAGCTGAGCTTTAAAGGCGTATCAACAAAATTTATACCTTGAATACTATTACTAAAGTAGCCAAGCTACTATAGCATAGTGGTTCTAGGATCGTTCACTGGGAAGGGTTTTCGCAAACACAAGTGATATTCAAATTAGGAAAATAGGTGATTTTCTTATGGATGTTAGCTTTAAAAGAAGATGTAAATATTTCACAGAAAGATTTAAACTAATCTAAGCTAACATTAAAGACTAAAATGAAAGGGTGTAAAAATAAGTTTCTCAAAGATAGGATAGCTATGCTCTGGCTCTTATGCAAATTGGAAATCTCAGGATAGGCTCCTCGCGTTGGGGTTGCAACTATGGTGATGCTTGCTTCCCGAACGGTATGGTTTAGCAAATCAAGTTTTAATCCTTTAAAATGACAAAACAGATGGTAGTGAATTTCATCAATGGTTATTCACCTTAGACTTCCTTTGAATGGCTCGTAGAGATAACTAATGGTCTAAAGCCAAAAGCTTACCAAATATTGGCAACTCAAAGTCATTCCAAGTGATAAACTCACCTTTCAATGGCCATTGAAATTGGTTCTAATGGATTAATACAAAACTTGGAATTGAAAACTTCACCTTCCAATAGCTCGTAGGAGATAACTAATGGATAGAAATCCAAAGCTTATCAAGTATTGGCCATTGGAAGTTGTCCAAAAAATAAAAACCAAACTTTGCATTAATGAACCTTTAATGAAAAATGACTACCTTACCTTCTCAGAAATTTCCATGGGATTGCATCCAAGCCATCACATAACATCCATACTTTGAGAAACTAAAGTTTTAGCCAATCATCCTCTGAGGAAAAGCCCTTAGAGGCTGTTTGGCTACTAAGAAAATAGAAACGGGAGAGCTCTTTATATATTCTAAGTGTAAAACGTAATATATGTTCTTCTATTCTATATCATATATTCCATATATTATGTATCCAAGAGGTGATTTCCACCCCTTATATAGTCTTTACAAAAGCAAAAGCTTGTGATTGGTTAGTTACAAGGATAAGAAAGGAAATTACATCACAAAATACAAAGGAAAATATCTAAAGTGGAGTTGGCAGAACAGAGCAAAATTCGCAACACGCATGGGTTATGCGAATGTTATGCGAATTTCGCATTACACCTTGTGGAATGCGAAATTTTCGCATAACCTGGAGCAGTTGGCTTCCGAAGGCCATATCTTCCTCATTTCAGCTCCAAATCGTGCAGGGTTTGAAGCGTTGGATTCTTGACTTCCAGATCTTTGAAATGGTATATAGTATGTAAAAAATGGACTTCGGGAAGTGCTCCAAAAGTGCGAAAGAAGACTGCAGCTGCTGTCCTCTTTGCTTCTCTTCACTTTGCTTGCTTTTCCTCTTTGCTTCTCTTTGCTTGTGCTCGTGTTTCCACTTGAAATTCAAGCTTGTAAACGTCCAAAATCCTTGCTTTAACTTGTCCAAGTAGCTCCTCCATCATTTGGCATGCTTGAATCGATTCATAAAAGCTGATAAAAACATGTAAACTTGCCACAAAATGGTTAAAACCAATTACTAAGGACCTTAATGAATTAATTGGGTTAAATGAATATGATTGCTACTCAAAGGTGCTTAAAACCATTATAATTAGGTCTACAAAATAGCACTTTTTGGTAGTAATCAATGTTCTATGTGTACATGCATTCGATTGTGGCCAAACTCACCTTTCATGTAATGTCTCAAACCCTAGGGGTAAAATCGTAATTAATTTAATTTAATTTAATTTAATAAGAGTAAAAAGGTCTTTTCGTATTTAAAATCTCTAGGTATAAATTAGATCTTTATTATTTTCTCTACTCAGAAAAGTCTTTTAAACAAATATCATAAATATCAGAGAACATAGGGCTGAAGAATTAGAGATTTAGGGTTAAAGATCAATTTTCCAAGTAAGATTTTAATCCTTAAATTAATATTTTTATATTCATTAATTAGTTTTGAACACTTGAGATATTCTTTGGAAGATCTAAATCTAGATTATGGTTTGTTAAATTAATTTTTAGATAAAAAAAAAAAAGATTAAAAATTTATGAATATGAATATATTAATAAAGATTGGAAAGTTTGGAATATTCGAATTATAGAAAAAAAAATAGAAGAAAATAAAAATAAAAATCAAATTGAAAAGGGAAGAAGGCTGGAGAGTTGACACTAGAAAGGAAGTTAATATATATATATATCTATATATATATATTGTGGAGGGAAATTAACTAGCGTAATGGAGTTGGTGGGTTTTTGTAAAAGAATATGGGGTAATTGCTAGGTAAAAGTAGGATGAGAGGTAATTGTCAAATAATATTAATAATAAGATATTGAAAATAATAATAATAAAACAATAATAATAATAATTTCTAGTGAAAGTCTTAATTTAATTTGAGTATATAAAAAAAATAATGGTTGGGATAAGATTTGGAAGGAATATGAATTTTATAAAAATTTGAAAACTCACTAATTTAAATTATTATTGTTTAGGAAGTTGAAAATAATATTGGATGGTAAGAAATTTAATATGGGAAATTAATTAGGATCCCTATTACTAAATAAAATATTCTTAGGATTGTCAAATTGAGACCTATAGATAATAATCAATAATAATAGTTGTGTATGATATTATGTTAGGTGGGGAGTAAATTCTTCAAGCTAAATACTTCAAGTTTTTGAGTGCTTCTTTGAGGTAAAGGAAATTAATACAGATTTTGAAAGAATAAATAATTTTCTTTCTATATTGTATTTTGAAATGTGTAAAAATATTATTTTCTATTTCTATGCATGGATCAAGTATATGTTTTCCATGGAAAATATGTTTGAGCATTTTTCTTTGTTTATGGAAAATGAAAATTGTAGATATATGATATTTTGTTTTGTAAGTTTGAATTAATGAAATGAAGTGTTTGACTCTAATTTCTATGACCCTAGTCAACAAGTTATAATTGTTGACATTTCTATGGCCCTAGTCAACAGGTTATAATAGTTGACTTTATGACCTTAATCAACAGGTTATAATTGTTAACATTTAGTTTTGTTCACCTTAAATGGAATGAATTTGAAACTAGTTACTCATTTGTAAAATCTCACTTAACTGGGCAACATTTGTTATACGATAACCAAAGTGAAAATATTTAAAATGTATTTGATTTGGGTTAGACGTGAAATGGTTTTGATATATATGAAAATATTTGGTTGAACAATTTAACATGTATTAGCATATTTGAACTCAGAAGTTTTTATGAAAATGATTGTACCTCATATCTCTTATTTACAAGTATGATTGAAATTATTTGATCCATGGAACTGTATTGATGTTCCTTATTGGGCTTTCAACTCATTCCTCTTTGTTGATAATTTTTCAGTATTCTCAATTCATGTGAGGAGTGATGACTAGGCTAGTGAATTTTTCTCTGTTAGGATTTTGGTTCAAACTTTATTTTGGATATTATTTAGATGTTAAAATTTAATTCATATTTGAGTTATTTGAGTCTAGAGTTATTTGGATAATAACACTTTAGTTGATGTGTTAGTTTTTAAAGTTGATATCTAGAGATTTTAGAATTCATTTATTTTACTAATCTAAATGAGAATTTGGTAAATGGTAATATCCAGTTACAAAATGAATGTTTATGTTGTTTCCACTTTAAGTCTTTGGGCTTAGGGTGTGAAATGATCGTCATGCCCTTAGAGTAGATTTTGGGGCATAACATTTTAGGTGACTATGTACAATAAGTCCTTCCTCGTTTCTTCCCGTTCCATCTAGGGGGTCCTTAGTGTGCCATGACTTGAGGCTCACATTCCTTTATTCTCTAAAGGTACAAGCTCTCACTAAAGAGGAACTTGATACCATTCCGACTTCGCTTTTTGGCGTTCCCCACCCTCTTCCATCTTACATTCCTATTACTGGCTTCTCCAAGCCAGCTTGGTTGTTTTCTTCTTTCCTTACCTACTTCTTTCACCCGTTTACTCATCAAACCCAAATATGTTGTCATTTGCTCAATTCATTCATGCCATTCTCTCTAACTAGAAGTATGACATTAGCCAAGTTATTCTAGACACGATGACTCATCTTCGTGATCCATCTTCTAGAAAAGGCATTCTTCTTTCACCTTCCTCATCTTGAGCATTCTCAAGGATGTAGGCTTTAAAATTTCTCACAAGGATTTTTTGTGATAATAAATCAACAATTGCATTAAACAAGAATCCAATTTTTCGTGGAAAAAGCAAATACACTAACATCAAATTTCACTACATTTGTGATTTAGTGAAAGAAAAAGAAATTATATTCAAGTTTTGTTCTTCTAAAAATTAAGTTGCAATGTTTTTAAAGAAGTCAATTAAAGTAGAACATTGCTCAAGTTGAAGAAGATGACAAGTATGATGAAATTTGAAGAGTTTTGTTTAAGAAAGACAACGTAAAAATCCTAATTAAACCAAGACTGTGTTTCTTTAGTATATTAGAATTATTAATATTTGAATTTGATTCTTCTAAGGATTTAAAATCATAATTCTATTATGAGTTTAATTTTTATTATTGTTCCCATATATATTAAAAAATAATAGAAAATATAATGCGATAAATTTTATATAATTATTTATCATCTCTTTCATTGTTTTTCAGCTTTTCTTGTGAAAAAATTGTTTTTGTGCCGAAAAGATTATTTTTGGCTGCTCACAATCTCACAATTTTACCATATGTAATCATTGTGCATTAAAGTGTGTAAATGCCCTATTCTGCTGATATGGCCATTACTGACAGTGTCAATGTTAGTATAGATCATTTCAACGAAGATTCTAAACACCCATAAAAGCATTAGATGACTTGAATCGTAGAACCAGTTCAACATGGCCACCACTGGAGTTGTCTATAACTGCACGTTGAGGAAGAGGAAGACTTGTCCTATCGATTATGCAGGCACAAAAAGAGTAGAATGGCAGGCACAAGCCTTCTTTATTTATTAATTAGGCAACGTTCATTCAAAAGCAGCACTAATCAAACCCAAGACACTAAAAACCAAGCAAACAGAGCATTGGATGGGAAAGTTTTATCAACCCACTACACCTCAACAGGCTCAAGCCCCCTCTCGATTGAGGCCTTCACAGCATCCAGCACCAGCTGCGTCTTCCTACTGAGAGTTGGCCACTTTTGTTCAGGTTTTGAACCACTTCTTTTAATGTCTGCAACCAAACCGGAAAATTCCCTCACCATGAGAGCTTCCTGAGGGAGATCTGTTGTGACGACATGCTCGCTTGGCATTGTTCTCCACCCTGTTACGAGTTCATTGAACCACGACTCTATACCAGCGGAAAAAGCAGCCCTGTCCTCTTTAAAAGGAATAACGAAGTCCTGAACCTGCAGAGTTCCCTTTGTTCCAACAGCAGTAACATTCATTGTCAAATTGGCTTCGAAGGAGCAAGTGAAGGTTGCTACTTTCCCATCTTCCCATATTAGAGAAGCCCCGCATGATTTGAGTACCCCTGCTTTATTAAGAACAGGACCAGGCAAAGCTCTCACTGATTTAGGCAGTTCATAGTCAGCAACAAACAGGATTGCCCTGATGCAGTACCACCCAGTATCACCAAGAACACCAAGGGCATCAAGGTCTGGCTTAACACGAATGTTATTCTCAAGAAAATCATCAGAAGCAGCCAAAAATGTAAAGCAGGATTGCACCTGTGGGACCAAGGAGAGGTCAATCTTTGGAAAATATCCTTCTCCAAACAGCCATCATGGAATAGACAATACATTTACAAGGAAAAGGCAAAGTTCATTTTTCAATCTTATCACATTGCAAATTAAACAGACCAACCTCATCCAAGCAATTTGATTTTATACGTGGGATTTTTGATAGATTTATTGGCTGCTTGCCATGATGGAGAGTATTCGTTTTAGTGGAGCCCTACCCATGAGTTTGAGCAAGACGTCAATGAAAAGACCATAGAAAGCGAGGGGTTAAATTTCAAAAATTGGGTTTTAAAGAACCCTTTTCATTGGATAACCGAATGTCTTCTCCATTTCTTAGATTTTTTTTTGACTCCCAAAAGGGCCAAAACAGTCCCTATCATCATCCTATTTTGAAAAAAAAAAAAAAAAAATTAATCCCCAAATTCCTGTTCTAGGAACTCCAGACCAATTCTAAAGAGAAAAGTGTGTTTTCCCTCTATGTCGAAAGAATTGTCATATATTTTTTTCCATTCCCTTGCAATTCTGTCAAGTCAAACAGGACGGAATTCCAAGTTAATGCTTCACAGACGGTTTATTGAGACCCAAAATTTCCATCTTTGGAGAATTTTCCTATATATTCACAAACAGAACATACCGATTTGAGTTGTCCGAAACGCTGTGGATCGGAGAGAAACTCCTTCATCTTAGCCGTTCGAGGGTGGTGCATCCACATCGTGCCGTCCATAAACTGCACTCCATTGGATTCGCACGCCTCCAAAAATCTGATCCAACTCCGCCACATTCAGAGCCACAGGCTTCTCCAGAAGCACATGCTTCTTCTTCTCCGCCGCCAGCACCGCCCACTTCAAGTGCAAGCTCGTCGGCAGCGGCACGTACACGGCGTCCACGTCGGGGTCGTCCAGCACCGCCTCGTAGCTGCCGTAAATCTTAGCCGAGGGAGGGAATCCGTTGGCGGCGGCGAATCTTGTGGCCTTCTCCAGCGAACGACTGCCTACGGCGTACAGCGTGGCGTTGGGGGCGAGCGTTATCGCTCTCGATACCTTGCGTGCTATGTCGGCGCAGCCCAAAAATCCCGAGGTGGATCGGCGATTCGGCCATGTCGTTCGGGAATTAGAGAGAGCGTATCGGTGAAGGACGGTGTCGGGCAGTGTAAAGGAAAGCAGTGTTGACTGCTTTTAAGATAGGGAGAATTATTTTTGGGTAGATGACCCAAATTACCAAAAGGTTTATATAACTCTTCAAATTAAGTTGAAGGATATGAAGAGTTTTAAATTGAGTCGAAGGATATGAAATAGTAAGGGATAAATATACCTTTAAGAACACATATAAAATATTTTATAAAATTAAGTTAAATAATTTTTTTTCAATAATTTTTTTTTCAAAAATACTAAATTAAATAAAAGTAGTTTTCAAAAATATTAAATTAAATATTTTTTTTTTCAAAAATATTAAATTAATTTTTTTTTTCAAAATATTAAATTAAATTAAAGTATTTAAAAAAATTATTAAATTAAATATTTTTTAAAATATTAAATTAAATAAATTTATTTTTTAAAAATATTAAATTAAATAAAAGTATTTAAAAAAATATTAAATTAAATTAAAAATATTAAATTAAATAAAAGTATTTTTCAAAAATATTAATTTTTTTTCTCAAAATCAACAAAGGGCATTTTTTGAAATACTGAAGGATGATATCCTTCAACTCAATTTTCATACTTTCATTGGGTCTTGGGCTCAATTTGAAGAGTTACATGGACCTTTTGTTAATTTTGGGGTTCATCTACCCCAAAACATAATTTTCCCTTTAAGATAAGGCTTGAAGTCAATAATTGTGTACGACGGAGGGTTATTTGATTAAAAAATTCCTTCAAAACTCAATTTTATTTTAACAAAATTATTCTCATATTTGTTTTATAAAAATAATTATATTTTTTAAAACTAAATACTTGGAATAATTGACATTATTTATTTCAAAAATGAATTATTATTTAAATAAAAATATGAAATGGGTTAAATTTATAAATATAAAAATTATTTTATATCTTTTAACCAATAAAAAATAGATAAAAAAATTTATTTTAATTTTTCTTCTCTCGGTTCCGTGGACGCCTCAAAGTGGAGAATTAACCATTTAATCACATAGAAATGCGTACATGGCTTTTTTTTTTCTATCATTTCTTCCTCAATTAATTTCATTTACATCCTTTTATAAAAATTATTTCTTAGAATGATTTTTTACATAAATGCTTTCAACAACTCTCTAAAAATTAAATTTCATAGATGAAAAATATTTACAAAGATATATTTTTATGCAATTTAAAATAATAGTGGTTTAATAAATTTATACTAAACCTTAAGGTTATAAATGAAATGATCTTTATTTTTATTTTTTATTTTTTTATGCTGTTATTAATAATTTTATTCTCATTGATATTATGATTATTATGTTAGTTCACATATATTGCATATATTATGATATTATTATTATCATTAAAAATTTTAACCAATATTATTTATAATCTAATTTCATACTATTTAATAATAAAAAAAAAGAGAAAAATAATAAGAGGGGTTTGGTAAAACTTAATATTTATTATTGTTAGAAAAATTACGCTAAGTTAATCTAAGGTAATTACCCTAGAGGGGGTGAATAGGATGATGGTCTCTTTTTGCAAATTTAAATTATATGAATGTAAGAGATAATTATATGCAAATATATAATAAAACAATATAAAAATAATTGCATATAAAGTAAAAAAGTAGGGAAAAGATAATGCAAACACAAGATTTTTATAATGGTTCGGCTCAACCCGGCCTACATCCACTCTCCTCTAACTTCAATCCCAAACTTGAGGTTTCACTAATTTAAGGCTTCCAAACCAAACATTCAAGCAATACAATTGAATTATGGTTTCAATCCACCCTCTTGAACTTTTGGCTTTAAGCACCTTTACAAACCTCAAGAGATACCTCGCTCTTGAATAACCCCTCAAGTGATACCCCACACTTGAGAATCCCTAAGTGATACCTTACACTCAGATTCTTCCTCTTAAAGATTTACAAATGAAGATAATAAATGATCTCACAAAATCCTAGTATAAAACTTTAAGGCTTAAATCATACAAGAAAACTAGGATTGAATGGTGCACTGATGATATGCAAGTTTTAGAATAATGGTGTACTAAAAAATACTCTCCCAATTCTCAAATATATTTAAGAAATATTTAGGAAGGTTAAGCTCATGAAATAATGAATATTTGAACCTTTTTATAGAAGAAAAAAGTCAAACTAGCCATTAGAGATTCGCCTTATTGAGTTGGGGGTCGACTGGTTGACTAGTCGTTAGCATTTAATGTTTGGTAGGTGATCGTTGGACCTTGACCGCCCCTTGATCGAACCTCGACCGGTTGAGGTTGGGGTACCAATTGAGGTTCAACTTTGACTGGTTGAACATCTTCAAATTGATAAATGATAGTTTTTTCATTAATTTTTTTCATTCTCTCATGTACAGAGTATATATAGAGGATAATTATCATTCTAAGAATGAGAAAGAATGATATAAGGAAATAACAACTAATATCCTAATATCTCAACTTTCCTAATATTTAAATATTCCTAATATCTCAACACTAAATGATATAAGGAAAGAATGATATAAGGAAAGCATTCCTAATATCTCAACACTCCCCCTCAAGTTGGTGCATAGATGTCACACATGCCCAACTTGTCTAAAAATTTTGAGAACACTTGACTTGGAGACTGACTTTGGTGAGGATATCGGCCAATTGATTTTCTGATCGAATCTTAGGCAATTCCACAATCTTATCATCCAACTTTTCCTTAATGAAGAATCTATCCACCTCGACATGCTTTGTGTGATCATGTTGTACTGGATTATGAGCAATGTCACATGCGGCTTTATTGTCACAAAGCAATCGGATTGGTTGCCTAGATAGGTAACCTAAATCCTGTAAGAGGAGTCTTAGCCATAATGCCTCACAAAGTCCTAGAGCCATACCTCTAAATTCCGCTTCTGCACTTGAACGGGCGACGACATTCTGCTTCTTACTTTTCCATGTCATAAGATTACCACCTACAAAGGTAAAGTAACCAGATGTAGATCGCCTATCATCCTTTACACTGGCCCAATTAGCATCGGTATATACTTCTATACTCACGATGATCAACATTTTTAGCTGAACAAAATTCCCTTCCCGTGAGCATTCTTCAAATACCTCAAAATACGCATGACTTGCATTCATATGTTGCTCTCGGGATTATGCATGTATTGACTCACTACACTCAATGCATAAGCAAGATCCGGTCTTGTATGAGCTAAGTACATTAATCTCCCCACAAGTCTCACGGTATCTTCCCTTATCGGTTGATACTTGATTAGGCTCAACACACAATTTCGGACCTTCTTCTATTGGTGTATTAACAAAGTCGACATCCCGACATTCCAGTCTCCTGTAAAAGATCTAAGGCATACTTTCTTTGAGACAAAAAAATTCCTTCACTTGATCGAGAAACTTCAATCCCAAGAAAGTATTTCAGAGGACCTAGATCTTTCATTTCGAATTCTTTAGATAGATAATTTTGCAGAGCTTTTCTTTCTTCAGGATCATTTCCTGTAACTACCATGTCATCCACATATACGATGAGTGTCGTAATCTTGCCATGTTGCTTTTTCGGGGAACAAAGTGTGATCTGAATTACTTTGACAATAGCCAAAAGCTCTCATTGACTTTGTGAACCTTCCAAACCATGTTCTCGGGGATTGCTTCAACCCATACAATGACTTTTTCAATTTGCACACCTTCTGACATTGCTTTTCTGACACCATGCATCCTGGTGGAAGATCCATGTATACTTCTTCAGATAACTCGCCATGCAGAAAGACATTTTTCACATCGAACTGTTGTAATGGCCAATCTAGGTTTGTAGCTAAAGATAGTAATACTCGAACTGTGTTGATCTTATCTACAGGTGCAAATGTCTCTGTGTAGTCAATTCCATAAGTTTGAGTGTACCCTTTTGCTACCAGTCTTGCTTTAAATCATTCAATACTACCATCTGCCTTGTACTTTACAGTATAGATCCAACGACACCCAACTGACTTCTTTCCTGGTGGACATTCTACGAGTTCCCATGTTTCATTCTTCTGCAATGATTTCATCTCTTCATGCATGGCTACTTTCCACCTTGGATCAGTTAAGGCTTCCTGCACACTGTTAGGAATAGCTACAGTAGATAATTGATTTACAAATGACTTATTTGATTTAGACAAACGATGGTTAGACACATAGTTGCTCATGGGATATTTGACTTTGGTAGACAATTCAGGTTCATATGTGGGTTTAGGAATACCTCTATTATGATGGTGTGGTAACCGTTTCATGAATGGATCAGGGTTCCAAATTAAGAACACCCTCACAGAGACAGCGATTGGTTTGGTATTTCGGTGGAGACATCTTTGAACCCAAATTGTTGACCACTCATATCCAACTCACCCACTTCCTGGTTCACTAGTTCAGATTTTCCAGATTCATCCTCCTCATAGATATGATAATCATAATCGAGTCTCGAATTTCCTTATGGTACTCCCCACGAAGTTCGGACTCGGATGAAAAATACATTGAATCTTCATGAAACATCACATCCATTGTAATAAACATTCGTCGAGTTGGAGGATGGTAACATCGATATCCCTTTTTGTGCAATGCATATCCAACAAACACACATTGCAATGCATGGGAAGTTAACTTGGTGCGTTGGTGTTTGTGTAGATGCACAAATGCCATGCAACCAAAAACACGAGGAGGTAGATTTGGGACGGTTGGGGCAACTATGGCATTAGTAAGAGCTTGGAGAGGTGTTTGGAAGTTAATTGGGCTAGAAGGTACCCGATTGATCAAGTATGTGGCAGATGTGATTGCTTCTCCCCAATAAGATATCGTTATTTTTGCTGCTATCAAGGAAGCACGAACAACCTCTAACAAGTGCCGATTTTTCCGTTCAGTGACTCCATTTTGCTGGGGTGTATTGGAACAAGTAGTTTGATGAATGATGCCCTGTTCTTCCAAATACTTTTGAAGATCAGAACTCTGATATTCTCCACCATTATCACTACGCAAAACCCGAACCTTTGCATTGTACTGAGTTTCAATCATTTTATGAAATTTTTGAAACAACAAGTTCACTTCATCTTTGGTCTTCATCAAGCATAACCATGTCATTCTGGTACAATCATCAATAAAAGTAACAAACCAACGTGAGCCACTCAAAGTTGGGACTTTGGATGGGCCCCAAACATCGGAATGTATAACCATAAAAGGAAGCGGACTTTTATTCAAAATTAACGAAACGAAGCACGATGACTTTTAGCCAATTCACAAATATCACAACGGAAACTTGAGAAATATCACTCTTTGCAAACAAACTAGGAAAGAATTTTTTTAAATAACCAAAGGAAGCATGTCCCAGACGTTGATGCCACAACCAAATTTGAGACTTTTTCTTCTCTTCCTCGGATCCATCTCGCCATCAAGGCTTGTTGCAACTTATTTGAATCCTTTGTTCGCAAGTCCAAGTAATAGAGTTTTCCCGCTTAATACCACAACCAATCGTCTCTGTCTTGTTTGGACGTCCTTAATCACACAAAATTCGGGCCAAAAATGACAATACAAGATAAGGTTCTGGTAATTTGAGAAACCGACAAAAAGATTGTAATCTAGAGATGGAACAACTAAAACAGAATTCAAATTCAAAGTATCAGTAAGAGTTAAGGATCCTTCCCCAATGACTGGGGTTGTGTTATCATTGGCTGTGGAAACAATTTTTTGTGAGGAAGGTCTAAGGGGTGAAACCTGTCTAGAATCAAAAGTCATATGATCTATAGCACCATAATCAATTATCCATGCACTATTAATAATAGGTGTAAAAGTATTTAAAAACTTATCAACATGATCTGTAGGGGCTACCAATGCAGAGGCTTTCTCAGCAACATTAGCCTTTGTTTTTATTTCGGCAACAGTTGTAGTCGAGGTTTTCTTGGAATCCTTCTTCCGTTGATCACGATTATTATCATTAATAACAAAGTGGTGATAGCCTAAACATGATCTAAAGGTCCATGGTTCAAACCCTCGGTTCCTCATTGTTTTCCTGGTCATACCAAGAGTCGTTGTTTTGAAATTGTGGGATATCCAGACTGGTGGGATCAGTCTTATTGCATTGAGTGCATTTGAAGGTTGACTTATCAATATTAGGGCTTGTCTTAGGATGGTTGATCGCTGTCGGACTACCATAGCGACAAAATATCCAGGATTTCAATTTCATGGCTCTGATACCATCTTCAAATTGATAAATGATAGTTTTTTCATTAATTTTTTTCATTCTCTCATGTACAGAGTATATATAGAGGATAATCACCATTCTAAGAATGAGAAAGAATGATATAAGGAAATAACAACTAATATCCTAATATCTCAACTTTCCTAATATCTAAACATTCCTAATATCTCAACACTAAATGATATAAGGAAAGAATGATATAAGGAAAGAATGATATAAGGAAAGCATTCCTAATATCTCAACAGAACAATCATTCTGGAAGAGAGAGAATTTTTTTTGCACCCCTCAACCGGTTGAGCTAGGGGTTAACCAGTTCCTTATCCGATTCAATTGGTTGAACTATTTTTGACTCAACAACCAACTTTTTCAACTTAAAACCTTTTAAACAAGTTTGGAAAACATTTGATATAAGATTTTAGTTGAAAACATGAAATCATCTAATTTTAAAGGATTTAAAATGAAAAAAAAAAAATCTTGGATGATTTTGGTGCATAAGTAAAAAATGTAATGCATGAAAATCCTCGTGCACCAACAACTTTACAAAAAGATCTTATGAAGCTTGGGTCTTGAAAAACACTTCTCTTTGAGGTCTTCTTCTTCTTCATGATTTCTCTTTAACTTGATTTGTCTTTGTGATTACCACTTTGGAAATCGTCTTGTTTAATCACACTTGAAATATAATCATTAATTCTAAACCTTGTTTTGTTATCATCAAAACTAAGATTAACCAAACCTTGGTTTCACAATTACTTAATGACTTAAGTTGAATTTTATATTAAATTATATTTAAATTGTTGACTTAAAACTTATTATTTAATTCTTATGCAATTTAAAATAATAGTGGTTTAATAAATTTATACTAAACCTTAAGGTTATAAATGAAATGATCTTTATTTTTTCATGCTATTATTCATAATTTTATTCTCATTGATATTATGATTATTATGTTAGTTCACCTATATTGCATATATTATGATATTATTATTATTATTAAAATTATTAACCAGTATTATTTATAATCTAATTTCATACTATTTAATAATTAAAAAAAGAGAGAAAAATAATAAAAGGGGTTTGGTAAAACTTATATTTATTACTTAATGACTTAAGTTGAGTTTAAATTAAATTATATTTAAATTGTTGACTTAAAACTATTATTTAATTCTTACTTTAAGTATTAAAATTGTTTAATAATTTATTTTAAATTATCAAATTATTATATTTATCCTCACAAATTATAATCAGGGTAAAAGAAGTCAAATAACAATGGAAGTCGTACAGTAGCAAAAAAATTATGAAGATAATTAAGACAAATGAAGATGTAGAATTAAGAATAAGTTAACTGTTTTTACTAATTACTTAAAAAAAATTTACTTTAAGTTACATCATTAAGTTATTTTATCAAATATACTTAATTCACTTAATGACTTAAATTAAGTTATTAAGCCAAGCACAAATTGAAAAGAGGAAAAAAATTAAATTAATGATAAAAAATTTTAAAAATAAAAGAAATTATTATTTGTTTTAATGCTTATAATTTTACCATTATCATTGTAATTATTGATTAATTAATTAACATTATTATTGTAATGATGAGGTTAAAGCATTAAAACAAATAATAATAATAATTTTAAAAATTAAAGATAAATAAATAAGAAAGATTTGTTCATGAATTTTAACAAGTTTCCAATCCGTTGAGAAATCTTTATAAATAAAGTCATAATGATCATGCGGAGCAAAAAATACAAATAGCTAAAAAAAAAAAAAAATTATCATTCAAATGTGGCTGGTGGACTCAAAAGTGGTGGATGGTGAAGTTTCTCATCCCAATAGCTATCTCAAAATATGGGATAAATATAAAGCGGGAGACAAGTTAGTATTTCTAAATAGCAACAGAAGCAAATGCTCATTCTTCTCTGCTGCCAGCTCTGCCTACTTCAAGTGCAAGCTCGTCTGTAGTGTGGGGGCTTCTCTCCACATGTCCTTTCCAAACTCAAGACCCTTTGACCGACCAGGGCAAACGTATAACCCATCTGGGATCACTCTGTCTGGACCAAGATAAGTTCCGTTTGGCACAAGAAGTAAGAAGTTTTCCTTCTTCCACAATACTAGACGGAATGGATAGACGAAGTCGGCTAGACCTTTCAAATGGGCTCACAATGCCAGACGGAATGGACAAACCAAGCTAGTTGGGCCTCTTAGACATGCAAATCAATCCAATCAAGTCCTTAAGATTTCTGACATGCATGGTTAACCACGTTTGATGCCTAAGCGACGACCTAGATGCCTAATGTTTGAGCATTGGCTTAGACGTCTGATGTCTGAGTGCTAGACTAGACACCTGATGTCTGAGCGATGGACTAGACGCCATTTACACCCAAAAGTCAATATCACTTAATTATTACACACAATCCTAAACATTAGCAAGTTAAATGGACAGTCAGCTACTTGGTCCTAGATTTTGGCACAATAGTTAGCAACCCTTACTTGATGTGCATCATTACAAGAAAGGTTAGAGTAAATAATTAGCACTATAATGACAATGCCATAAGCTCTATATAAACCCCTCAAGAAGTACGAACAATATACACACAACGTATTCTCTCCCCTAAAGAATAGTTAGAGTTATCCTCGTTGATTTCTGACATAAGCTTTGGAAGGGCGTGCTCGGATCACCTATCTAAACATCCTTCTGTGGAGGGAAGAAGTCCGTCTAAGTCTAGTGAAGCTGGACGAACCTAAATCCAGTTGTCTCAACACCAATATTGACATCGTCTTTGGGAATGACTAAGGATGTCAACACCCTCCAAAAGCCGATCTTAGCTATGGGTGGTGAAGATTACTTTGCTTAGTGTGAAAGAATGGAAAGACGCCAACGAGAGAATGATCAACATATGCAGTCTTTGCTTCACCAAATGAAGCAACTCAAACAAGAGAATGAAGAGTCGTGAGCACAAATGTTAGCATCGACCCCCTCTAAAAATCGGCACCCTCAAAGCCAACAAACAACCTCAAGACGGACTGATGAGGAGGTTTTGCCAACTCGCTAAACGCACCTGGACGAAGACACCGACTCTACCTCGTACATCAATGAAGAGTATGGCCAATAGAATGTGGCATTTTTCATATGCGATGCGAGCCCAATTAGAACCTCAGACACTAGGTGTGGAGGGGCAACCATGCATATCAGAAACCCTAAAGGCCTATTTAGGTCCCCCAACTACAGTAGTTATGTCGGGATGACCCATTCAGCCGCCAGGGCAGTAGCAAGCTGAGGCCCCGGTGATTCGAGCTCCGTCCGACTTTGTCATCTGGCAACTGACATGCTCTTCACGCTATTCGACCCTTATATTATTAACTATGAGCCATCTAGGGGGTTCATAGTGCCAAAATTTATGATGTACGATGGAACAAACGATTCGTTCGATCACATCATGCATTTTAGGCAACTCATGACCCTCGATATAGGGTATTGCTTTAAAAACCGGACTGGATCGGTCAGTCCGACCGGTCGAACCGTCGACCGGTGAACTTTCTGGTTCGGTCCTGATTACTACTCAAAACATGCTATTTTGTAGCTTGTAATTAGCTCTTTTAAACAACCTTGAGTAGTAATTATTACCTTTTAACTCAATTAACATGTTAGAGACCCTTGCAATCGTTTCTAACAATTGTGTTAAGTTTTGGTGCTTTTTGATAGCTTTATGCTCACCAAAGCAATTTAAGAATGAGGGAGAGCTTTATATAGTTCATGGCAAAGCTTTTGGAAAGCTCAAATTTGTGAAGAAACCAAGCTTTGGAGCCTCATAATCCTTTGCCTTAGTCGTTCAAAGTATGCAAGGAAAGAACAATGGAGAAGAAGAAAAACAGGGTAAGGAAAACAAGGGACACAGCTGCAGTCTTCCTTCGCACTTTTGGAGCACTTCCCGAAGTCCATTTTCTGCATTCTATATACCATTTCAAAGCTCAGAAAGTCAAAAATCCAACGATTCAAACCATGTACGATTTGGAACTGAAATGAGGAAGATATGGCCTTCAGAAGACAACTGCATCAAGTTGAGGGGCAATTTCGCACAGTGCGAAATTGGAACTCCAACGTGCGAAATGGAAAAATGAATAGCAGCTGTGTAGTCATGGTGAAGCCAGCATGTGAAGTTGATTTTGCAACTTGTGAACTTAAATCCCAACGTGCAAAAGTGAATTCTAAGCTGCAAAATCAACTTGCGAAATTTTCGCAGATGTCACAATGTAACGTGCGAAAATTGGATATTTTTGCCGACTCTTTTTCTTCTCGATATTTTTGTGTCTAAATTTCCATTTTCTCCTTGTATTCAGCCACTCATGTAATTCCTTAGCTAGGAAGTATCCAAGGAAGGGTAAAATTACCTTCCTATATAAATTCTCTTGTAAACACCGAAAAAAACACTCTCGGGAGCTTTCTCTAGGAGACCAACTTATGTAAATTTGATACTTAATGAAATACAAAGATCTCTTTTGCTTTCTTTTTCTCTCTACTATTTACTATTTTCTTGGAAGCCAAACAGCCTCTGAGGATGTTTTCCCAGGAGGATGAGAGGCTAAACTTATAGTTTCTTGGAGTAAAGGAAGCTAGGTGAAAAGTCCAGATTAAAAGGTGGAACGTTTCCAGTGCATTAAATTCAGGTAGTTGGAGTCCATAAATGGTTTCTAAATCCAAAGTTTTTCTTTGAATCCCTTTTGAATCACTTTGACTGGCCAATACATGGTAAGCTTCAGGTCTCTATGGATGCTTATTGTTAGATCCATATCAGTCCATTAGTTATCATGTGTACGAGCAGTGGAAAGTGATTCAAGGTGATAACCCATAGTGTCTTAAGCCATTAATGGATCTTGACTACCATCTCTATTGACTTTTTATGGATTAAATCTTCATTGTCAAACCTATACCGGTTCGGGAAATAACTATAGGTTAAATCCCCAATGTGAGGAGAAAAATCTGGAATTTTCCACTTTGCATCCTGAACTTGAACCTAGCAACCTTTAGCTCCGGGAGACTTTCTTTCTTCTACTTTTACTTAGTTCTATGTGAGTTTAGTTTCAATCACCACTTTCAAAACAATTTTATTTTCTTTTAAACTTCAAGTTTGTGCTAAAGGAAATCATCATACTAAATTCCTAATTTAGAGCCTATCACTAATAGAGTGAAAACCCATCCCTGAGTTCGACCCTAGATCTGCTATACTATAGTAGCTTTGCTACGCCAGTATAAGGTCATAGGATTTATAAATATTTTTGATTAAAAGACCCGGCTGGGCATGAATCAAATGGCGCCGTTGCCGGGGATGGTGCCACAATACAGTGATGTAACCTTTTAGAGGCTACTTGTGAATCCATCACAAGTTTGGTGAATTCCTTTTTCATTAACTTCATTTCCTTTCATTTAATTTTTGTTAGGTTTATTTTCATTTTCTTTCTAACCTTAATTTTTTTTTTCTAGGTTTCTTTTGTTTTTGTTGTTTTTGTTTTATTTCAGGTAAGTAGTAACTTGTGCATGCCCTATTGGATTAGGGACCAAGAGGGAAGATTAGTAAGGATTGAGAATCCTCAAGACACAGAGTTGGATATCTGTGTAAACATCATGGACCCTCCACTAGAGGATCAGAATTCTCAACAAGGTCAAGGGGGTAATCCCAATGCATATCTATCCATGAGGGATAGAATGCATCCACCAAGGATGAGTGCACCCTCATGCATCCTACCCCTTCTTGAGCAGTTGGTTATAAGGCCCCATATTGTGCCCCTCCTACCAAATTTCCATGGAATGGAGAGTGAGAATCCATATGCTCACATCAAGGAGTTTGAGGAGGTGTGTAATACCTTTAGAGAGGAAGGAGCTTCAATAGACTTGATGAGACTCAAGCTATTCCCTTTTACTTTGAAGGACAAGGCAAAAATATGGCTTAATTCTTTAAGGCCAAGGAGCATAAGGAATTGGGTTGATCTTCAGGCCGAGTTTTTGAAAAAAAATTTCCCCACCCATAGGACCAATGGGTTGAAGAGACAAATCTCAAACTTTTCTGCAAAAGAAAATGAGAAGTTCCATGAGTGTTGGGAAAGGTATATGGAGGCCATCAATGCTTGTCCTCATCATGGTTTTGATACATGGCTCTTAGTGAGCTATTTTTATGATGGAATGTCTTCTTCCATGAAGCAAATTCTTGAAACCATGTGTGGGGGAGATTTTATGAGTAAGAATCCTGAAGAAGCCATGGACTTTTTAAGTTATGTGGCTGAGGTGTCAAGAGGATGGGATGAGCCCAACTCAAGAGAGAAAGGAAAGTTTCCCTCTCAACAAACCCAAAATCCAAAGGCTGGAATGTACATGTTGAGTGAAGACGTGGACATGAAAGCTAAAGTGGCAACATTAGCTATGAGGTTGGAAGAACTTGAGTTGAAAAAGATGCGTGAAGTCCAAGCCATTTCCGATACCCAAGTCCATGTCATGCCATGCACCATTTGCCAATCATGTGATCATGTGGTAGATGAGTGCCCAACCATGCCAGCCGTGAGAGAAATGTTAGGTGATCAAGTAAATGTTGTGGGGCAATTTAGGCCCAACAACAGTGCATCCTATGGTAACACCTATAATTCAAGCTGGAGAAACCACCCAAATTTTTCTTGGAAACCAAGGCCACCTCCATACCAACCACAAGGCCAAACCCAAGCACCTCAACAAACTTCTACAGTGGAGCAAGCCATTGTGAACCTGAGTAAAGTCATGGGTGACTTTGTGGGTGAACAAAAGGCAATCAACTCCCAATTGCATCAAAAGATTGAAAACGTTGAGAGTTCTCAAATTAAGAGGATGGAGGGGATGCAAAATGATCTATCTCAGAAGATAGATAATATTCAGTACTCCATCTCTAGACTTACCAACCTCAACACAGTGAATGAGAAGGGAAAGTTTCCCTCTCAACCAAGCCAAAATCCCAAGGGTGTTCATGAAGTTGAAACCCAAGATGGTGAGTCTTCAAATTTGAGAGAGGTCAAAGCTGTAATCACTTTGAGGAGTGGGAAGGAGGTTGATCAACCCTTGCCTAACGTGGGGCATGATGAAGAACTCAGGTCAAAGAGACCCTTGATTAAAGAGGGCAATAACCAAGAAGAGCAGAATGGGAAGAAAAGTGCATCCAAATCAAGCATTAAAGAAGAACCAAGGATAGTGATTAAGGAGGATATGATGAAGAAACATATGCCCCCCCCCCCCCCCCCCCCCTTTTCCTCAAGCTTTACATGGAAAGAAAGAAATCAAGAATTCATCAGAAATTCTTGAGGTTCTGAGACAAGTGAAGGTGAATATACCCTTACTTGATATGATCAAACAAGTCCCCACATATGCAAAGTTTCTAAAGGACTTGTGCACAGTCAAGAGAGGGTTACAGGTGACAAAGAATGCATTCCTCACTGAGCAAGTGAGTGCTATCATTCAGAGTAAGTCCCCAGTTAAGTATAAAGATCCGGGATGTCCCACCATATCAGTTAACATTGGAGGGACACATGTGGAGAAAGCTTTATTAGATTTGGGGGCAAGTGTGAATTTGCTCCCATACTCTGTGTATAAGCAACTGGGACTTAGAGGATTGAAGCCCACAACCATGACCCTCTCCTTAGCTGATAGGTCGGTCAAAATCCCAAGGGGGGTGATAGAGGATATTCTAGTTCAAGTGGACAAATTCTACTATCCTATGGATTTTGTGGTACTTGACACTGATTCCACTGTCAAGGAAGAAAATTATGTGCCAATCATCCTAGGGAGGCCTTTCCTAGCTACCTCCAATGCTATCATTAATTGTAGGAATGGGGTGATGCAGCTCACATTTGGAAACATGACATTGGAATTAAACATATTCCACCAATGTAAGAGGCATCTTCACCCTGAAGAGGAGGAAGGATTTGAGGAGGTGTGCTTGATCAACACTTTGGTTGAAGAGCACTGTGACAAGAATTTAGAGGAGAGCTTGAATGAAAGCCTGGAAGTGTTAGAAGATGGGTTCCCTGAACCCTCTGATGTGCTAGCCATCATGTCTCCTTAGAGGAGACGGGAAGAGATCTTACCACTGTTCAATAAGGAGGACTCACAACCAGTAGCTGTGGAGGACCCTCCAAAGCTTATTTTAAAGCCACTTCCTGTGGATTTGAAGTATGCATACTTGGAGGAAGATGAGAAATGTCCAGTGGTGGTTTCCTCAACTCTCACTAATGATCAAGAGGATAGTCTTTTAGGAGTCCTCAGAAAATGCAAGAAAGCCATTGGATGGCAAATTTCTGATCTGAAAGGGATTAGCCCTTTGGTGTGCACCCACCATATCTATATGGAGGAAGATGCAAAACCAGTGAGGCAACCCCAGAGAAGGCTGAATCCTCACATGCAAGAGGTGGTGAGGGGTGAATTTCTTAAGCTACTTCAAGCTGGGATCATATATCCCATCTCAGACAGCTTGTGGGTGAGTCCCACCCAAGTAGTCCCAAAGAAATCTGGAATTACTGTAATCCAGAATGAGAAAGGGGAGGAAGTCTCTACACGTCCTACCTCAGGATGGAGGGTGTGTATAGACTATAGGAGGTTGAATTCAGCAACTAGGAAGGACCATTTTCCATTGCCTTTCATGGACCAAGTCCTTGAGAGAGTCTCAGGACATCATTTCTACTGTTTTCTAGATGGTTATTCAGGGTACTTCCAAATAGAAATTGATTTGGAAGATCAAGAAAAGACAACCTTCACTTGCCCCTTTGGTATTTTTGCATATAGGAGAATGCCCTTTGGTCTATGTAATGCTCCTGCAACTTTCCAAAGATGTATGCTAAGCATCTTCAGTGATATGGTGGAACGCATCATGGAAGTTTTCATGGATGATATTACTGTATATGGAAGTTCTTATGAGGAGTGTTTATTGCATTTAGAAGCTGTTCTCCATAGATGTATTGAGAAAGACCTAGTGCTAAATTGGGAGAAGTGCCATTTTATGGTACAAAAAGGAATTGTCTTAGGACATATCATCTCCAAAAATGGCATTGAGGTAGATAAGGCAAAGGTGGAGCTAATTGTTAAGTTGCCACCTCCCACAAATGTTAAAGGAATTAGGCAATTCCTAGGACATGCCGGGTTCTATAGGAGGTTCATTAAGGATTTCTCAAAAATCTCAAAACCTCTTTGTGAACTCTTGGTAAAGGATGCCAAGTTTGTGTGGGATGAGAAGTGTCAGAGGAGTTTTGAGGAATTGAAGCAATTCCTCACAACTGCACCAATAGTCAGAGCCCCAAATTGGAAATTACCTTTTGAGGTAATGTGTGACTCAAGTTATCTTGCTATGGGGGCTGTTTTGGGGCAAAGAGAAGATGGAAAGCCCTATGTGATTTATTACGCAAGCAAAACTTTGAATGAGGCTCAAAGGAACTACACAACTACTGAGAAGGAGTTGTTGGCAGTAGTTTTTGCCTTGGATAAGTTTCGTGCTTATTTGGTAGGGTCCTCTATAGTGGTGTTCACTGACCATTCTGCTTTGAAATACTTGTTAACCAAGCAAGATGCCAAGGCAAGATTGATAAGATGGATTCTTTTACTCCAAGAATTCAATCTCCAAATCCGGGATAAAAAGGGGGTAGAAAATGTGGTAGCTGACCACTTTTCCAGACTTGTGATAGCACATGACTCACATGGTCTGCCTATCAATGATGACTTCCCTGAGGAGTCTCTCATGTCAATAGATGTAGCTCCATGGTATTCTCACATTGCAAACTTTTTGGTTACTGGAGAAGTACCAAGTGAGTGGAGTACCCAAGACAAGAGGCATTTCTTTGCTAAGATCCATGCCTATTATTGGGAGGAACTTTTTCTTTTTAAATATTGTGCGGATCAAATCATAAGGAAATGTGTTCCTGAGCAAGAGCAATCAGGAATTCTTTCCCATTGCCATGATAGTGCATGTGGAGGTCATTTTGCCTCCCAGAAAACAGCTATGAAAGTGATCCAATCGGGCTTCTGGTGGCCCTCTCTTTTCAAGGATGCCCACTCTATGTGCAAGGGATGTGATCGGTGTCAAAGGCTTGGTAAGCTAACACGCCGAAATATGATGCCCTTGAACCCCATCTTAATAGTGGATATCTTTGATGTTTGGGGGATAGACTTCATGGGACCATTTCCAATGTCATTTGGACATTCATACATTTTGGTGGGAGTGGATTATGTCTCTAAGTGGGTAGAAGCAATCCCATGTAGGAGCAATGATCATAAGGTGGTTCTTAAATTCCTCAAGGACAATATCTTTGCAAGATTTGGAGTGCCAAAGGCCATTATAAGTGATGGAGGAACCCACTTTTGCAATAAACCTTTTGAGACTCTCCTAGCCAAGTATGGGGTTAAGCACAAGGTAGCTACACCTTATCACCCTCAAACAAGTGGCCAAGTTGAGTTAGCCAACCGTGAGATCAAGAATATATTGATGAAGGTGGTGAATGTGAATAGGAAGGATTGGTCTATTAAGCTCCTGGATTCCTTATGGGCTTATAGGACCGCTTACAAGACCATTCTTGGAATGTCTCCCTATCGCCTTGTTTATGGCAAAGCGTGTCATCTTCCAGTAGAGATTGAATATAAAGCATGGTGGGCAATCAAAAAGCTCAACATGGATTTGACAAGAGCCGGGTTAAAGAGATGTTTGGATCTGAATGAATTGGAGGAAATGAGGAATGATGCATACCTCAATTCAAAAATTGCAAAAGCAAGATTGAAAAAATGGCATGATCAATTGGTAAATCAGAAGAATTTGACCAAGGGACAAAGAGTTTTGCTTTATGACTCTAAACTTCATCTTTTTCCAGGAAAATTGAAATCCAGGTGGACGGGTCCTTTCATAATTCATGAAGTGCATCCCAATGGAGTGGTTGAAATATTCAATCCCACAGGCAATCAAACCTTCAAAGTCAATGGCCATCATCTCAAGCCATTCATAGAGCCTTACAGTATAGACAAAGAGGAGATCCACCTCCTTGAACCACAGCAACTCTGAGGGAAAGCAGGGTCTCATGGACTATATAAGTCCATGAATTTTTTGTTTTAGTTTTATAGTTATATCATTATTTTTATTTCTTTTGATTATAATTCTTGCTCAAACTTAGTTTATTTTGTCTTAATTCAAGTCAATTTTGATGTTAAATTTCAGAAAAAAATCAAGAAAAATGGGGAGAACTCTTCAAAAGCAAGACAGGGGAGCAAAACAAAGAGAAAAGACCACTCCAAGTAAAGGTGCGAAATTTTCGCACGATGGAAATCAAGGTGCGAATTCCTCAGTCCAAAGGGTGGGAATTTCGCACACCTCAAAACAAGGTGCAAAATTGATTTCAAGGTGCGAAATCCCCTGTTCAAAGTGCGAATTCCCTAAATGCCATTTTCGCACACCACTGTTCAAGGTGCGAAAATTTTCGCACCGTGCGAAATTCCCTCCTAGCACACGAGTGCCATTTTCGCACACCTCAAGCCAAATTTCGCACCGTGCGAAACAAGGTGCGAAATTGAGTGCGAAATGCTATCCAAGGTGCGAATTCCTCAGTCCAAAGGGTGCCATTTTCGCACACCTCAATCCAAGGTGCGAAATTTCTAGTCCAAGGTGCGAAAATTTCGCACGGTAAAATTTTAAGTTCCAAAAATTTCAAACTGACTTTTAAACTCAAATTTTACCCCTGAAATTGTGCCTAACGTCCAAAAATGACTTTTCGGTTGCCTTGGAAATTTTTAAACATCAAAACCCCCCCAAACCCCATTCCTATATAAACCCTTGAAGCCTAGGAACTGAAAAGTCTACCCCGCGCACCAGCTGAGAGCTTCTGGAACCCCGAACAGCCACCTCCCTTCATTTCGGCCATGGCAAAGACCAGAGGAGGCCTTTCCGCCTCCCCATCCTCACCGACGCCTCGACCTCAGTAATCCACCATTGGAGGCGCCACTCCACCACCTGTTCAGGATTCGGCCGTTTCCCCATCTGAGAGGGGAACTCCTTCTCAGCGTCGATACCCCACCAGGAGGCCACCCACGGACCCTGTGCCACCCGCCGATCAAGCCAAGAGGTCCGTTTCTCGGCCACCAGCGAAGAGAACCAAGTTCTCGGGTCCTGGAGAGCCATCCCAGCCACCTCCGGCAGAGCCGCCTACAGAGG
Source organism: Vitis amurensis (assembly GCA_037355405.1). NCBI lineage: Eukaryota > Viridiplantae > Streptophyta > Magnoliopsida > Vitales > Vitaceae > Vitis > Vitis amurensis. Next base: position 19,208,464 of record CM074693.1, read on the forward strand.
ACTCTCGGATTCCTGTGGGGATTACTCCCGAGACCGTTATCAGGCATCCTATGATCGCCGGACCACCGATAGAGGGCAACCTGGATTGCAGAGATCGATCCTTCCACTCCGAGATCTACTTTGATATAGAGGCCCTTAGACAACAGCCAGAGCTCACAGATTCATTCCGACTGCTGGAGAGGTATCACATGGAGGATCTTCTCACTCCTAGGCAATTCTATTATCCCAAAATAGTTCTAGATTTTTATCAATCTATGACTACTCGAGGCCTCTGCAATCCTACTCTCATCCAATTTACCATAGATGGACGCCAGGGTGCCATTGGAGCTCGCCACATTGCAGAGGCCCTCCGTATACCTTATGAGCCTGTGATTCAGGCAGACTTCAGGGAGTGGTCTTCATTCTCTCAGAGGGACATGGTCCGTATTTTGTCCAGGGGGACTTCTATAGCCTCAGTGTTGACTAGGAGAGAGCTTCCATCTGGGATGCTCTTTATTGATGTGCTCCTGCGTGCCAACATCTTCCCACTTCAGCATAAAGTTCAGAGGAGATGAGCTATACTTGAGGCATTATTTAGGATTTCTGAGGGCTATTACTTCGGCCCTCATCATTTGATTATGACTTCTCTTCTTCATTTTGAAGAGAAAGTCCATCGAAGAAGCTTCAGAGGGCAGATGTCATTCTATTATTATTTCCGAGGCTCCTCTTGCCAGATTTTAGAGCACCTGGGCTATCCTGAAGAGCCCCGTCTTGAGAGGCGCCGCCATTGCCGAGAGGACTTCTCTCTCGACAAATGGCATCACTTGGCAGCCTACTTTGCACCTCAGGGAGCCCCAGCTGTACCTGCACCTCCAGAGCTACCCCGAGATGAGCAGCTATCTCAGGCCCAGCAGGATGAGATTCTCACAGACACCACACCTCCTGCCCCTGCAGCACACACCTCAGTGCATATGCCTGAGGCTATACATCCTACTTCTCCTCTCACTCAGGGTGCTCCACCAGTCATGCCAGCTACCCCAGCACCTCCTCCTTCATCTGAGCCCACTGTAATCGTTTCTCTTACGGAATTCAGAGGCTTAGTGCATTCATTGCAGACACTAAGTACTGCTCAGGATTTTCTTATCCAGCAGATGGCCACTATTCGTGCACACCAGGATCAGATCATTGCTACTCAGGCCCAGCATACCACGATCCTTCATCACATCCAGCAGCATCTGAGTATGCAAACACCTCTTAGGTCTGCACCATCCGAGCCTCTAGTGCCACATGAGGAGAGCTTACCAGCTGAGCAGCCCATACCAGAGGAGGAGATCAGAGAAGAGCCATCACATGATCCCATTACTATCTGATCTTTTTATGTTTTACTTGCTTTTTATATATTAGACTTGTAAATCCCATCTTTTTCATGTTTATAAACTGGGATTCGATATATTACTTGAACATCATGCATTGTATATTTCTTTTCCAAGTAATATATATATATATATATCATTTTTGATTATATTCCCTTTTCTCATTACTCTTTTGTCTTTGGAACATGTGGTTTAGGGTATTCCATACCTCCTATACACTCAGACTTTGTCTCACTCAGGAGGTACCACTTCCTCCCTTTATTTTTCATCACTATTCAAACATTGAGGACAATGTTCAACTTGGTTGGGGGGAGAGTTGAGAAAGGAAGTTTTTGTACTAATGCTAAGTTATTTTGGTAATTTAGTTGATTTTTGCTTAATTTTTAAAATTTCTAAAAGTTTTTTGAATCATTCTCTATGGTTGTTAAAGATAATTTCTCAAAAATAAAATAGGATAAGTCGAGTTTTAACTTAATTATTTAAGTCTTAGAGTTTGTTTTATGCTTTCAAAGTTGATAATCTATTGAAGCCTCTTTGATTTCGAACTTTCTTCTTCCATTTCAAGCTTTACACACACTGTGCACATTAGATCTCGGATATATGATGTAAAACTTTCTCACCTTCTAAGCTTAGGAAAATTTTGACTTGGTTCATTACTTAACCTCGCTTTAATAGTGTTGGGACACCTCATAAAGACCAATGAGTCTTTGAAAAAAAAAAAAAAAAAAAAAAAAGAGAGAGAATAAGCTTCTATTCTTTCCTTGAAACCTAAGCATGATCCGAAGGGGTGGCGAAAGCCTTTAAAACCCGATGCCCTAAACCTTGATTGGTTGGGAGTCATCGATCCTCTGCTTGCTACATAGGTGAATTGGTTAAGTTTAGTGAGTAAAAAGAATTGTGAATAAGAAGGTGTGTTCCTAACCTATTAAGAGTTGGATAATTTTGCCAATGTTCGAGAAAAGCTTAGGTTGGGAGGAGAGGATAGTTGTACATACTATATCCGGAAGCTAATCTCATTAACACTTAGCTTATTATGGAAGAGTTTGATTTGGAACCTTGAGAGTAGAGATTCTTTTGATACTTAATTGCATAATCTCCACTCTTTGTACTTTTTATTTAAGTTTTAGCTTTGACAACTCTTATTTCATTTTGAATCTTCATATCTTTAGTTCACCATGTGAGATGTGTTTTGATATCAGTCATGCCACTCAATTATTTTTTGGAATGATTTGCATGACTTCTTTTATGTATATTATTACGTTTGCTTAGTTTTTCTCTCCTTAATTGCTAAGGGACTAGCAATATGTCGGTTGGGGGGAGTGATTACTACTCAAAACATGCTATTTTGTAGCTTGTAATGAGCTCTTTTAAACAACCTTGAGTAGTAATTATTACATTTTAACTCAATTAACATGTTAGAGACCCTTGCAATCGTTTCTAACAATTGTGTTAAGTTTTGGTGCTTTTTGATAGCTTTATGCTCACCAAAGCAATTTAAGAATGAGGGAGAGCTTTATATAGTTCATGGCAAAGCTTTTGGAAAGCTCAAATTTATGAAGAAACCAAGCTTTGGAGCCTCATAATCCTTTGCCTTAGTCGTTCAAAGTATGCAAGGAAAGAACAATGGAGAAGAAGAAAAACAGGGTAAGGAAAACAGGGGACACAGCTGCAGTCTTCCTTCGCACTTTTGGAGCACTTACCGAAGTCTATTTTCTGCATTCTATATACCATTTCAAAGCTCAGAAAGTCAAGAATCCAATTATTCAAACCATGTACGATTTGGAGCTGAAATGAGGAAGATATGGCCTTCGGAAGACAACTTCATCAAGCTGAGGGGCAATTTCGCACAATGCGAAATTGGAACTCCAACGTGCGAAATGGAAAAATGAATAGCAGCTATGTAGTCGTGGTGAAGCCAGCATGTGAAGTTGATTTTGCAACTTGTGAACTTAAATCCCAACGTGCAAAAGTGAATTCTAAGCTGCAAAATCAACTTGCGAAATTTTCGCATGTCACAATGTAACGTGCGAAAATTGGATATTTTTGCCGACTCTTTTTCTTCTGATATTTTTGTGTCTAAATTTCCATTTTCTCCTTGTATTCAGCCACTCATGTAATTCCTTAGCTAGGAAGTATCCAAGGAAGGGTAAAATTACCTTCCTATATAAATTCTCTTGTAAACACTGAAAAAACACTCTCGGGGAGCTTTCTCCAGGAGACCAACTTATGAAAATTTGATACTTAGTGAAATACAGATATCTCTTTTGCTTTCTTTTTCTCTCTACTATTTACTATTTTCTTGGAAGCCAAACAGCCTCTGAGGATGTTTTCCCAGAGGATGAGAGGCTAAACTTATAGTTTCTTGGAGTAAAGGAAGCTAGGTGAAAAGTCCAGATTAAAAGGTGGAACGTTTCCGTGCATTAAATTCAGGTAGTTGGAGTCCATAAATGGTTTCTAAATCCAAAGTTTTGCTTTGAATCCCTTTTGAATCACTTTGACTGGCCAATACATGGTAAGCTTCAGGTCTCTATGGATGCTTATTGTTAGATCCATATCAGTCCATTAGTTATCATGTACGAGCCAGTGGAAAGTGATTCAAGGTGATAACCCATAGTGTCTTAAGCCATTAATGGATCTTGACTACCATCTCTATTGACTTTTTATGGATTAAATCTTCATTGTCAAACCTATACCGGTTCGGGAAATAACTATAGGTTAAATCCCCAATGCGAGGAGAAAATTCCGAAATTTTCCACTTTGCATCCTGAACTTGAACCTAGCAACCTTTAGCTCCGGGAGACTTTCTTTCTTCTACTTTTACTTAGTTCTATGTGAGTTTAGTTTCAATCACCACTTTCAAAACAATTTTATTTTCTTTTAAACTTCAAGTTTGTGCTAAAGGAAATCATCATACTAAATTCCTAATTTAGAGCCTATCACTAATAGAGTGAAAACCCATCCCTGAGTTCGACCCTAGATCTGCTATACTATAGTAGCTTTGCTACGCCAGTATAAGGTCATAGGATTTATAAATATTTTTTATTAAAAGACCCGGCTGGGCATGAATCAGGTCCATCTCAATGAACTGTTTCATGGTCAAACCAACATTGAACTGTTCAAACCGACAGTTGAACCATCGAACCGGACAAATCGTACGATTTTTTACAAACCGGTCAGACCTTAATTGTTACAAATATTTGTTAACTATTAAAAGGCCCATTATCCATCAGGCCCATTTCCATGCCCAATACTTTTAGAATTGAAACTAATTAGAAGTCTATATTTGGTCCAAGCCACTAGGCCCAATCCAATGACAAGAAAGCTTATAAAACTTATATTTGGGCCATGTCTCCAAGCCCAATTTGTTGGCATGTTTGGCTTAGATGTTGAAGGTATTTATAGAGCACTTAGAGCACATAGAATTCATGTGCTTCCGATGTGGGATTGGGACTAGGACTAATTAGAGGCAAAACATTACTTTTTGGAGGGTTGGACGGATCTCAAGGTTTGAAGCCTTTGAAAGCATTGCAACATATTTATTAAATGATGTTTTTAAAAAATATATAATAAGAATCTAAGATTAATGTTTTTATTTCAAATTTTTATCATATAAAATCTTTAAAGAAATGTAAATATTTAAATTCCTGTTTATTTTTATAATAATAATATAATAATTATTATAAAAAATAATATAAATTAATTAATAGAATAATTTTAAAACAATAAAATACAAAGACAAAAAGATAAAATTAAATGTTATAATTTTTTTCATCTTAAATATATCTTCATTCTTAAATATTACATATTTCTATTTAATAAAATTTAAAATATTAAACTTTATCATTTAATTTAATATACCAAATATAAAAATCAAACATTATTAAAATTTGTAATTTTATATATTTTAAATTTTTTTATAATTATTTTTAATTTTATATAATATATAAATTATATATTTATTACATCACTGGTTTAACCGCGGTTTAACCGCTGATCCGACCAATGAACGGTGAACCGGTAGTTTTTCTGGTTCGATGACCGGTCCAATTCTGAAAACATTAATATAGGGAATGATGCACTATTGTGCAAGGTTTTTCCGGCTAGCCTACATGACCAAGCTCTTTCTTGGTTCCACAATCTCCCGTAGAATCCCATGAACACTTTTGGGATATATCGGAAGTCTTTGTGGGCCACTACTTATGTTCCGCTCGCCATAAGCAGAACATAAGCACCTTACAAAACATCAAGCTATAGGAGAATGAGTTGCTTAGAGACTTCATGAAGCAGTTCGGGCAAGTCGTGCTCCAAGTGGAGTCCTGTAGTATGGATGTCATCCTGTAGATCTTTAAGCGAAGCATTGGCCCGGACACACCATTTTTTGAGTCTCTCGCAAAGAAGCCGCCTACAACGATAGATGACCTGTTCAGGCAAGCAAAAAAATACTCTATACTCGAAGACGATGTATGAGCAGCTACTCAACAGGTCTTGGTCACCAATCATCTAACCAAGGATGACGAAGCAAGAAGTTCTAAGCCCTCGAACCAATCGAGGTAAGCTATCAAGAGACAGGCGGGCTGGCTAGCAGTAGCAGAATCAAGCAAGATTGACCCTCCTCAGTATCTCATATGAGAGACTCTTCCTGATGATCCGTGATATGTCAGACTTCAGATGGCCAGAGCTGATCAAGACAAATCCAGCTAGATGGGATCAGAACTGAAGTTGCACCTATCATAAGGATCACGACCATACCACCGAGCAATGTAAGAGTCTTCATTATTTGGTGGTGAAGCTAATCAAAGTCAGGTACTTAAAATAGTATGTCCGCACAACTGGTGGGCAAAAAGAGATGACGCAAGAGACAGTCGTCCAAGCCCCTGCATCTCCGACAGCTCCCAGAGTTGTCATCAACTACATACACCCGTAGATGATAGACACAGTTCTAAGCAACAAAAGTGAAGGTTGTTCCATGCAGCCTTTGTAAGAGAGCGAGTCAACTTCGTTCAACATAACTTTTCAGAAAGAAGTGTGGCCCTATTAATGACACAATTACCTTTCCTCCAATAGATCTTAACCGAGTATTGCAACCGCATGGAGATGCGTTAGTCCTAACACTAGTGGTAGGCGGATTCAATGTGAGAAGGGTTCTAGTTGATCCGAGTAGCTCAACTGACCTCTTACAAATGTCAACTTACAAGAAGATGGACTACTCACCATCCGCCTTAGAGAATCCAAGGCGTTTGTTGTCCAAATTCAATGGAGCTACGACGATTTCTTTGGGTGACATTGTACTGTCCGTCCAAGTTGGCCTAGTCACCTTGAACGTAAAATTCTTAGTGGTCGACGATTTGTCCCCATACAATGCCATTATGGGATGAGCATGGTTTCACAAATGACAGTCATTCCCTCTACATACCATTAGATGGTGAGCTACCTTACAGATGAGGGACAAGTCGATTCCCTTGGTAGCCATCTAGCAGCGCGCCAATGCTATTAGGTGGCGCTAGACTCCGGACATCCAGTCGGTAAGGAGACACATCCTAAATCATCAAATACAAGGAAGCAATAGCAATTACTGAGCCCGAAGGAGAAAGATCCATCTACAATTGATCCACTCCAACCACTATGTCTCTCACATGGCAAATATCAAATCACCTATACCAGCTCTCTACTTACACAGGATGAACTAGAACTACTAGAAAGTGTGTTTAAGAGAAACAAGGGCATTTTCACTTGGACTCACTCAAATATGTCAAGAATTCATCCATCTATGGCTTCCCACAAACTTAACATCACGCCTTCCTCGCGTGCTATCCGGAAAAAGGTCCAACATTTTCATCCAAACAAACAAAAAATCATTTAGACAGAAATTAACAAACTATTGGCAGCTGGATTTATCATAGAACTCAAATATCTGGACTGGTTGGCAAACATGGTGGTCGTTCCAAAGAATGATGGAAAGTGGTGAGTTTGTGCTGATTGCACCAACCTAAATGACGTTTGCCCAAATGATAGCTTTCCTTTACCCGGATAGATCAGATAGTCGATTCCACGATCGAGCATGGGATGCTTTCCTTCCTAGACACCTTCTTTGGATATCATCTGATCCCTATGTTCCAGTCAGATGAGGAGAAGACAACCTTTGTTACACCACATGGGTTGTACTGCTATAAAGTCATACCGTTCGGGCTTAAGAATGCTAGTGCTACTTATCAGAGACTAATAACGAAAATCTTTAAGCCCTTGATCGGTTGAACCATGGAAATCTACATTGACGACATTGTTGTAAAAAGCGAAACCCGAAATGAGTACGCCTAACACCTGGAAGAAACATTTTGTCTGATACGGGCATACAACATGAAGCTCAATCCAGCTAAGTGAGCCTTTGGTGTCAGTGCAAGAAAGTTTCTAGGGTTTATGGTAACCCAAAAAGGAATTGAAATTAATTCGGCTCAAATAAAAGTTGTCCTTGAAACACCCACCTTAAGCAGCAAAAAGGAGTTGCAACGCCTCGTAGGCCATCTAGTAGCTTTGGGGCGTTTCATAGCCCATTTCATGGACAAGTTGAAACATTTCTTTCTCACGCTTAGGGGAGCAAGCACGTTCAATTGGACAAATGAATGCAAGCAGAGACATTTGAAGTAGTCAAGTGCTACCTCACTGAACCGCCCATTCTAAGCAGCCCTAAGTTCGTCGAACAATTTTATATGTATTTGGCTGTATCTGACTATGTTATTAGTGTTGTCCTGTTTCAATACATACAAGACAAAGAGCAGAGGCTCATCTACTATGTGAGCAAAGCAATGAAAGTGAGACTCAATACTCTAGAATGGATCAGACTACTTTAGCCTTAAAAAATGCTGCTCAGAAGCTTCACCCATACTTCTAAGCTCATTAAGTGACCATACTCACAAACCAACCACTCTGAGTTACCCTGCACAAATCAGATCTATCTGAATGAATGTTGAAATGGGCCATCGAGTTGAGGGAGTGCGGAATCAAGTATCAGCCAAGGTTATTATTGAAGGGACAAGTTATGGCCGACTTCATAGCTAAAATCCCTAAAAAAACAAGCCCATCTAGCTAATCGCCCTTGAGAGCAATGGTGGACAGTTCATGTAGACGTTCCGTCCAGAGTGTTCGGATCTGGAGTAGGTCTGATCCTACAATCACCAACTAGGGAACTGATGGAGCAAGATATCAGTCTCAACTTTTTTTGTCTCCAATAACAAAGCAGAATATGAAGTTGTCCTAGCCGAGCTAGATTTTGCCTTAGTATTAGTAGCAACCAAGTTGGAAATTAGGAGTGACTATCAGCTAATTTTCAGACAGATTCAACGAGAGTATGAACTAAAGGATGAACACATGTCTTGCTACCTCGCCATGGTGGAAAGTTGCCTGGAAAAGCTGGACGAGTAGATCATTAGATAGGTGTCGCGTTAGGAGAACAGGAAGGCAGATGCACTGGCTAGAATAGTTGCCACTCTTCTCATAAAGAGGCGGTGACGCTACCCGTTTACCTCAAAGTTGCCCCCTCAATCACTCCTAAGCCAATGTCCAATACTAGTCAAATGGACTCAAGTTAGATGCTTAACATCATGAAATACCTTCAGACAGGGAAGGTACCAGGAGACGAAAAGCAAGCGCACAAACTTCGCATACAAGCAGCACACTTCAGTCTAATTAATGACCAATTGTATAGACGGTCATTTGGAGGTCCATACCTAAAGTGTTTGAGCAAGCCAGAGGCCAAATATGTTTTGGTCAAACTCCATGAAGGCATATGTGGCAATCATCCAAGCGGATGAAATTTGGCACATCGCACTTACACGCAAGGGTACTACGGCCTACCATGAAGTAGGATGCTGAAAACTATGTTAAGAGATGTGTTCGATCTTAACGACATGCTCCCATTCCCCGTGTATCTTCAAAAGTGCTTAACTTGGTCACAAGTCCTTGACCATTTGCATAGTGGGGGATGGACATAGTCAGGTCCTTACCTATTGCAGTAGCACAGAAGAAGTTTTTGTCTGTTGCAACTGACTATTTCAATAAATGGGTGGAAGCAGAAGCCTATGCTATCATCAAAGATAAAGATGTCACCAAGTTCATCGGGAAAAACATTGTATGCCGATTCGGAATTCCACGAGTGATTGTTATGGATAATGGGTCATAGTTTGACAATACTATCTTTCGAACATTCTGCTCGGAGTTAAAAATCAATAACCTATACTTGACACCTTGCTATCCACAAAGCAATGGACAAGTAGAGGTGACAAATAAAACCTTATTGAATGAACTGAAAAAAAAATGTTGGAATGGGCAAAAAGAATGTGAGTGGATGAGCTACCTAGAGTCTTATAGGCTTATCGGACAACATCTAGACAACCAACGGTGGCCACTCCCTTCGCCCTTGTTTATGGGATAGAGGTCATTATTCTAACTGAGATTGACATGTAATACCAATTGGACAATGATGAAGAACTCATAAGACAATTGGATTAGGTAGACGAATTGCGAGGAGACTTGACTATCCAGTTAGCTTCATACCTTTAGATGACAATTGCTTAGTACAACAAAAGGTTACGACCATAATTTTTTTGGTTATGATCTTTAGTTCTTAGAAAAGTATTCGAGAATACAGCTGATGTAGGAGCCGAAAAGCTGCAATCTAATTGGGAAGGGTCATATATTGTAACTAAGGTAGGAGACTTGAGGGCATACCACCTCCAGACTCTAGACGGAGTATCCTTGCTCCGTTCATGGAATATGACCAACCTAGAACAATATTATTAGTAAAATTGCTTATTACAAGTATGGAAGACTAGGCTTCAGCCAACCAGAGTAAAGAAATACAGAGAATCAAACTTTACTCGGGGATCTTATAGTTCCTACCTCAACTGAAAAACTTTTTCTTCAGTCTTCTCTTTCTTGGCCGCCATAGCCACCTTATCCTTAACTAGTTGGTGAACTTCAGTTTGAGACACCTTCTTTTCCTCCTTGGCCTTCCTCAGTAGACCGACACCTTCTTCAGCCATCTCCTGGGCAGTAGTAGTTTCACTCTTTCTCTTCTCCAAGCTGGCAAGGAGATCCCCATTCTCATCCACATTATGGGCAACATATGCCCTCATGGTCTCGACTGCTTCTAGCTAGTGGGAAAAATGAGCTTGTTGTCGTATAAGGTTTCGAACTTTGGCTACCACCTGAGGGGCAACAGAGAAATCGTTATAAAATGAGAGACTAAGGAAAAATAAGCGGAAAATAGGGAAAGACCTACCATTTTTGTTGTCCGCACATCCTTCTATGTAGTCCTACATATGGAGAATGCAGGTAATAGCAGTATCTGGAGTACCATACGAAAGTTGTGTCGAAGTGGCATAAGCCTTTTGGTGCCCAAAAACTTGAAAATGAATAATTCGTTCTGCCTCAACCCAACATTTTCGTTACCAGATAAAGACGGACATATTATGAGGCATTATGGGGGGCCTTTCTCTACATGTCCTTCCCAGGCTCAAGACCCTTTGGCCAACCAAGACAAACGTATAACCCGTCTAGGATAACTCCATTTGGATCAAGATAAGCTTTGTCTCATACTAGAAGTGAGAAGTTTTTTTTTTTCCACAATACCAGACAGAATAAATAGACCAAGCCGGTTGGGCCTCTCAAACAGGCAAATCAATCCAGTCAAGTCCTCAGGATTTCTGACATGCATGGTTAACCATGCCTGATGTCTGAGCATTAGACTAGACGTTTGATATCTGATCAATGAGCTATACGCCATTTACACCCAAAAGTTAATGTTAATTAATTGTTACACACAATCCCAGACATTGGCAAGCTAAATGGACAATCAACTACATGGTCCGAGATTTTGGCACGACGGTCAACAAATGGCACCAGTCAGCAACCCTTACTTGATGTGATTGCCCAACCGCCCTAAAGGCAATCATCATTACAAGAAATGTTAGAGTGCATAATCAGCACTATAATGACGTGCCATTAGCTCTATATAAACCCCTCAAAAAGCACAAACAAGGTACACACAACTCATTCTCTCCCACAAAGAATAGTTAGATCTATCATCATTGATTTCTGACTTAAAATTCAAAAGGGTGTGCTTGGACCACCTATCCGAACATCATTCTATGCAAGGAAAAAGTCCGCCTAACTCCAATGAAGCTAGACAAACCTGCAGCGGTGAATCTCGTGGCCTTCTCTAGTGAACGACTGTCGACAGCGTACAACATGACGTTGGGGGCTAGCGTTATTGCTCTCGATACCTTGCTTGCTATATCGGCACATCCCAAAATCTAAAATTGGATCAGCGTTTCGACCATGTCATTTGGGAATCGGAGAAAGCTTATCGATTATGAGTAGTGTGGGATAGTGTAAAGGAATGTAGTGTTGTCTGCTTTAAGATAAGGCTGGAAGGCAATAATTGTGTTTGGTTTATTATGGAAAAAGAGGTCAGCTTAATCATAAATAGATAATTTTATTTTAATATTTCTTCTTCGGCCCAACAGTCGTCTATATCCTCAATCCTCAATAATACATCCAGTGGAAGTCTCTATCCTCAATAATTCATCCTTAAAATCATATAATATAAGTACTTGTTTAAAGATTAGGGTGGTGTTGGCTTATTGTTTCTATAGAAATCGTTAAGACGTGCACCTCTGGTATGCCATTGTTTGCTAAGATGTTTCCACATCGTGAGCTTTACTGCAATATAATTAAAATAAATTTATTATCAATAAGTTTAGTTTAATTATGTCAATAGTATCAGATAGTTTCCTTTTACCTTAATAAAAAATATCAAATATTTTAAATTTTTTTATTCAATAAAAAAAACAAACATCACTTACAACTTTTCAATTATAATAAAATTATTTTAGAGAATGTTTGAATATTTATTCACTTAGAAGTGTTTACATGACTTTTTTTTTCCATCATTTTTTGCTGGATCCATTTCGTTTCCATTCTCATTTGATATAAATATATTTGGTCATCATTTCTTTTCAATTTCGTTAATTAACACTTTTATTAATATTTTTTTTATAAAATATATTTTTTAAGATAATTTTACATAAAGGTAATCAATAATTCTCTAAAATTTAAATTTTATAGATGAAATATACTTATAAGGATATTGTGGACCCCGCATTTTCGGCTCATGCGTTTCGCACTCGATGGCGAGCTCGATTTTTATTTTGAAAAATGATTTATTATTGATTAAGAAAATGACTTGGAGTCGCCACTTATTTTTGTTTTATTTTTAAAAGGGTAAACAAAATATGAAAGAAAAACCCTAAATGTGACTCCTTATTTTGGAAAAGGCGGTCTGCGAAAAACCGGATTGGGTTTGTGGGTCAGGTTACTTATCAGGAAGGTACGATAAAAACCGTAGCACCCTTCTAAGTCCCTAAAAACGGATCTCTACTAATAAAATGAAGCAATCATGGCAATTGATGAGGGAATCAATGAATACTCAGAGTGATCATGCACACGTGAGAATCTAAACATGCATACCGAAAATGACCAGAGCGGATGTGGATGCGTACCTGGGCAATGATCCATGAAGCGCTATCGAGAAGTGATGTTAGTGCACAATTAAGGAATAATTTCGAGCATGTCATAGAGCAGGATAAATCAATCATGTATCATAATCAAATCGATCTATCTGTCAATCAATCGATCAGTCACATATGTGGGGCCCCCATCAAAACCCGTTTATTTTGCATGAATTAATATCATAGATTCTATTATTCCAGAATTATGAAAAGTTCGGGAGACTTGGTCGTCAGTATTATTGGACTTTGCTTTTTGATTATGGGCGGAAATGGATTCGGCGAATCGCGAGTGTCTGACGAGCCAAGCTGTCCGGGGAACCTGAATTGTCGGTTGCAGATGCTCTTTGGGTAAGCGCTATCAGAGGATCCGGACATGTCTGACCGGGGAAGTAGAATCGCCCTCTTCTCCCATCCAGCGTCAGGCGCCGAATGTGAAATATCCGGAGAAGGTGGAACGTCGACTGGACAGAATTCCGGATGTGAGATATCCGGAGAAGGTGGAACGTCGGCCGGACAGAATTCCGGATGTGAGATATCCGGAGAAGGTTGAACGTCGGCCGGACAGAATTCTTCCCCTGGTGGAATGAGTTATGCCGCGCATCGCAAGGGAGACCGTCTGCGTGTGCAAGAGAGAGAGAGCCATGTGGCATTTTTTAGGGAGGATCCCACAAGTAGGTGAAGGTTTAGAGAGAGAAACGGGTTTGGTGGTATGGTTAAATGGGTGTACACATGGGTATGGTAGAAATGGTTATGAGTAGCATGAAGGATGGGTATGGGTTGTATGGATATGGAGGCTTGGGTGAGTGGTTTTAATGGGTATGTGAAGGAGTGAAGGATAGCATGCACCTGTGAGACTCCATGTAAGTGAGGGAGTGGGATGGAGAATGAATGAGAGGAAAATGGGTGTGGTGGAGGATGCTTGATTCTTGCAAGCTTGAGTGAGGAAATGGGTATGGATGACACGAACAGTGAAGAAGTCGTAGGCATGTGGTAACCGTGTTATTCATCATGAGAACATGAAGCCTTTGCTTGGACAAGTTAAACTTTTCTCCATGCACATGGGCCTTTTACAAGGGAAAAAAAAACGAGAGCATCAAAGAGGACCAAAAGAGAGCATATATGGGCAGATAATCACATTCAACCAAAACCATCTTGTGGCTCTTGATGTCCACAGCAAACCAACAAATAAAACCCAAAAACTATCAAGAAACAGGATAGATCTCTTGAGAATGTACAAAATAGTGTGGAAATCATACCTGGATCGAACTAACAAGCTCTTTCCCTACTCTCCGCGACTCCGCCTGGGCCTTCTCTCTATCGTCCGTTTTCCATTCCTTTCTTTTTTTGGTGTCTTCTTTTTGCAAGCCACTCTTCCGCCCTCCTATTCACCGGTCAGCAAGCATGGCTTGCCCAACCACTCTCCCTGCTGCTGCACGCCTGCTGCAGCCTGCATCAAGCCCTCAGCTTCCTGGCTACCCGTCCCATCTGGCCGGGATTCATGGTAAGAGAAGGGGGGTCCCCCTCACACTTCAAAAAAATCAAACTCCACTCTAACAGCCCAAAAGCTCCTCTGAATATCCTCCAACAGGTGTCTCCACCCCATTGCATTTCCAACCCACTACCTGATTCACTGACCACCCAACCAGGAAGCAGCATCTGGCTCTTTAAGAGCCCTCCACTTGGCAAGAAGTGTGACCTGCAGCAAATAAAAAAAAACAAGCCCCATATGGGGGTCTACAAATATGCCCATCTTCAGTAGAGCTCACGAGTGTAAGGAATATGAAAACTGGAATGAAAAGAAAGTGTGAATAGTGAGTGGAATGAAGTGAACTCTACCGAAGAACCAAGGAGACCCCCATTGGGACACGAGTGAAACGCAAAGTCACTCAGGCCAACAAACAAACATAAAGGCTCTAATCCTAAAAGAAAAAATGATGTCTCAAAATGCCTCTGAAGCCACACTAAGGACCTAGACTCCCTCTAAAATGTCTTCGAGAGTGACTCAAAGATCGATGTCAAAGATGAGTCACGGTTGAACTACCTTGAAGTACAAGAAAAAAACGCGTCTAAAGGGGACTCCTTATGTGATATACATGAGAATGCTAGGTGTAGGGTGCCCAACAACATGACATAAATACGTGTCGTGATCTCAAAAGACCATGTCATGTGTAGTGAAAGTGGAAATCTAGAAGAGCATGATGAATAAGCAATAAACACCAGAGTAGCCAGGTGAGGAAAGTGACTCTAAATTCCCAAAATGGATGATACATGGTGACCCAAAAAATGCCTGGATGAATATGCACAATGGCTCTGAATACCAAAACTGAAGATGTGACTCTAAATGTCATACTGAACAAAGACTCTGGACGTCGAACTGAACTGATAAGATGAATGACCGATCGATATGGGTGCGGTCCCGACTCAAGCTAAACATAAACTGATAGGAAAATGGCCGATCGATATAGGTGCGGTCTTGAGAACCCAAACTGACACAGAAGATGACCGATCGATATAGGTGCGGTCCCGAAAATAAAAACCCAAACTGACAAGATGATGACCGATCGATATAGGTGCGGTCCCGAAAACACAAACTCAAACTAACAAGAAGATGACCGATCGATATAGGTGCGGTCCCGAAAATAAAAACCCAAACTGACAAGATGATGACCGATCAATATAGGTGCGGTCCCAGAAACTGAACTGACATGACAAGGAGATGGCCGATCGATATAGGTGTGGCCCCGACTCAAACTCAAACTCATAAGATGATGACCGATCGATATAGGTGTGGTCCCAGAAACTGAACTGACATGACAAGGAGATGGCCGATAGATATAGGTGAGGCCCCAGAAACTGAACTAACATGACAAGGAGATGGCCGATCGATATAGGTGCGGCCCCGACTCAAACTCAAACTCATAAGATGACGACCGATCGATATAGGTGCGGTCCCAGAAACTGAACTGACATGACAAGGAGATGGCTGATCGATATAGGTGCGGCCCTGACTCAAACTCAAACTGATAAGATGATGACCGATCAATATGAGTGCGGTCCCAAAAACTGAACTGACATGACAAGGAGATGGCCGATCGATATAGGTGGGGCCCCGACTCAAACTCAAACTCATAAGATGATGATCGATCGATATAGGTGCGGTCCCAGAAACTGAACTAACATGACAAGGAGATGGCCGATCGATATAGGTGCGGCCCCGACTCAAACTCAAACTGATAAGATGATGACCGATCGATATAGGTGCGGTCCCAGAAACTGAACTGACATGACAAGGAGATGGACGATCGATATAGGTGCGGCCCCGACTCAAACTCAAACTGATAAGATGATGACCGATCGATATAGGTGCGGTCCCGACACAAAGTGAACATGAAAAGTGATAGGAATATGGCCGATCGATATAGGTGCGGCCCCGACTCAGACTGACACGATGAATGACCGATCGATATAGGTGCGGTCCCAGACTCGAACTGAACTGATAGGAAGATGGCTGATCGATATAGGTGCGGCCCCGACTCAAACTGAATTGATAAGATAATGAATGACCTGATCAAGTGACCCAAAACCAAAGGATGACCCAAATAATGATGCAAGCAAACTCGACCGGAGGGGATATGCCCCAGTATGACAACTCATGAGGATTGACAACTAGGTCGAAAGATAACGAAGCCCATGAAATGTCCGATGATCTTAGGGAAGGAGGGTATGCCCCAATATGCAACTCAAGGGAGTCAACAACTAGATCAAAAAGTGAATGAAACATGTGGAAGGTCTGATGCTTTCGGAGAATGGGGTATGCCCCAGTATGCAATGATGAACAGATAGAGATGCAAAATGCCTCAAAACTACTGTACTCTGAAATATGCTCATCCATCATGTAATGAAAATGTCCAACCTCGAATAGGTAATGCCAAACAGGACCATGTATCGTGATACCATGCTGACTAAACAGAAATAACTGACGAATAAAAACAATGATGACCAGCACTCAAAATGCGAAAAACAAGCAAATCAACACTCAACATGCCAACTGTCAAAGTGAAAACATCGTCACTAATAAATCAACAATTAGTCAGGCCCTGCCATCATGGAAGATGTTGAACCTAAAGTCCAAAAGATGTATGAAAGCACAATCAAGGTGATCGAGGACTGATCTACATCTCCTCATAATCGAGAAAGGGGTGAGGTCATGTGTCACGGTGGGATGTGTCAGATAAAAGAAGGTGATGATTAGGCTCTGGTAAAATAGAAAGCATGAAAGTATCAAGGGTGAAGTGTCTGAGTGCAAAATGAAAAGATATGTAAGTGTCCGAAATCATCCAAGTATGCCGAGAAGACTAAACCCAAGGTGTCAATAGCTCCATAATCCATCAAAAGTAGCAATCATAAACAGAAAGTCAAGTCTCGATGTCTAAACATCCAACAAGGCGTCTATGCCCCAATATGAAATGAGGACAACATGAAATAATCCAATGATCTCTATATCACCCGTCGGATGCTCCAACGTCAAGAATCAGTCTGATCTCCCTCCAAAAGATGGATATGCCCCGAGTGTAAAGAGGCGTATCCGAGTCAACAAATCAATCAACCTCTACTCCTGGTGCCAAAACGGAAACATCTCAACGTAATCCATAGGAATCAGAATCCCCGGGCTCCATGAATGTGAATGCGGTGGCTATGCCCCAGTAAAAACTACCTGAAGTGACTATGCTCCAATAAACAATCAAAGTCCATCACCAATGAGAGGGCTACGTCTCAATACGTGCAAACTCTGAAGCAACTGTGTCTCAAAATGAACCATCATCTCAAAAATCAATCATCAATGAGTAGAGTGTGTCAATGCAAAATATCGAGTGGGGTGACTATATCTCCAATAAAAGTGCTCTCTGGAATGGCTATGCCCCAGTGTAGGGTCATCCCACAACTCCTAATCCATCATGATCCACGTGAAAAAGCGAACTGACCATGCCTCAGTGCAAGGCATCATCCCGAAAGAAAATGTCATCGATGAGCGGGATATGCCCTAGTGTAGATAACGTCGCCTCTGAAGATCCATCACTGATAAGAGGGGTATGCCCCAGTGTAATCCATCACCTCGACTCCTCATCCATCATGCACCGAGAAATAATCTCCAACTAATCTCAAGTATTGCCCATGTGTGAGCCGTCAAACACAATGTGTGAAGTCATGGCCTCAGGGTGGTCTTAAGACACGGGACGTAACGTAGGCCAAGGTAATAGGGTGAAAGAAACGAAAGGAAACTAGGCTCAAATATCCCAATGATATAATCTCCCTACCTCTCATGCATGAGATGCAATGCGTAGAAAACGTCATGAGTCCCGGACCTAGGGGTCCCCACACAAAAAGTGATGATAAAGGAATGGACATATCGAATAAGCAAGAATAAAGTGTGGATGCTGAACCCAAGTCAAACATCAAGCAGGATGAGAAAAGAAAGAAATCAGATGAGGTAGGGTGAAACGGGGGGATAAAATAAAGATAGAAGAAGACGAAGAGATAGAAAAGTGAGTGATGGTAAACTCGCATCAAAGCATGGAAAATAGTCACATCTGAAATAGATGGAATGATGGATAGAGCAAGGATCTAGAGATACTAAAGAAAAGGTCGCTCGCCTCTCTCACAAAAACGAATGGGTGAATCATACTCTCACCCAAAATATACCAAGATAGAATCTCAGAAAGAAACTCTCATATGAACTCTCTCTAACACATAAACTCAATGAAGCAAACTAGCACATTCATACATGTGCTCAATGGAAAATAAGAAAATGACAATGCATTTTTTTTTTTTTTTTTTTTTTTGTGCATACTCTGATCAATAATGAATGAACTCCCATGAAAATGCATACCCAAATGATCAAACCCTCTCCACATACGAATGTAACATGAATCCTCACTAACAAGACAACCTCTCAAAATAACATCTCTCGAACCCACTTGCCCCATAAGGCTAACGAGGGAGGAACGTGACAATCCTCCATGCGGTGACGTGTGAAAAACCACCACTCAAGGTGAAACACGGATAATGTCGAGTAAGCAATAATGAAAGAAAAGGCGAGAACGAATATCACAAGTGGTGATATGTGACATAAGAAAAATAGTGATGAAATGATGTCCAAGTGGAAAATATCACAGTGAAGAGTGAAGAATGAGGCTTGGATATGTATGTCAGGTCTGGAACTCATGACGTATCCAAACATAACATGTAAGCACTACAGGGTCCCCAACCCGGTGTAATAGGTAAATGAGGTGATGAAAGAAAATGCTATGATGCTCGTGCGATGCTCAAAGGGCTAGCAACGGGTAACTCTATATGTGAGGGTGATAAAGTAAATAGGCTCATGAAATGATGGTCACCCATCCTTTGACCAAAACCTCGAACATCGTGCTTTCGAGATCTCACATGGCCAATACTAAAGGCTGGCATCCATCCAACATGGTCATGGCGACTCCTCTGAAATCGTGCGAAAGCTCCCACTGATGCTCTGTGATAACCGTCGATGTCGTCTGAAAATCAACTCACTCTATCATCACAAGCCACTCACCATCGTCTCATAAAATCACCATCTCTAATCATCCCGACTCTCTAAAGTCGTGTGCAATGACTCAAATCTGGATGCTCCATGATAACCCCTCTATCTCAACAATATCATCAAGCAGTCAAGCCACTCTCTCATCACGATCCATCTATCATCGTGTAAAGCTCACCTCGAGTCTAACCATCTCGGACTCTACCTAGTCAGATCAAGGAAATGATGGAAAGGAAATGCAATGGTACTGTAGCATGATAAGGCGAACAAGGATGGTAAAGTCGCGTAATGGTACCAAGGGTAATGTCATGTCAAGCTCAAAATGGGTAAGTCAACAAGTTCGAAAAGTCAGGATATGTATATAGATATGGTACTGCTCAGATTAAAAGGTAAGATGGGTCACGGTCTCAAACTCCCTAGGTCAATCTCCTGATCCTAGGTCAATAGGCTCAATATCCTCCATGATAGGTCGGACCAAAGTGATCATGATGTATAAGTGAAAATATGTCCCAAGTCAAAAGTGCAACACTTCATACGATACATGGTCCTATGATGGCAATCTAAAACTGGAAATATGATAGAAACTCTAAGGTCATGAAGGTGTCCACTGTGAGATGGCTACAAATGTGACTAAAGAATTTCTATCAACGATCCAAAAAATGAATGAGGTGTGAAAAACAACACTGTCATGAGATCGATACTCCATCTATAACAAAATATCTCTGATTCACTTTCAACCCAAACTCAATAAATAAAAATGATTAGGTGGTAAAGGCGAACATCTCAAAAATGGTGTGAATGTGAAAACTCGCCTTTCACCTTTCTGTAATGAAAATATCAGGTTAGAAATAGAATCAGGCGAGTCAACCAAAGAATGAAGTATCAAGCCCATGATAGGTGAAGAAATAAAAAAAGTGAGCATAATCAATGAGCATATCCCAAAACATCAAGTAGAAAGTGACAACAACTGAAAGAATGTGTCAACGTAAGAAAAGAAGACTATCTAAAGTCCTAGGAAGAAAGTGTGCTAAACTCAATGAGCGACAAGAAGAAACCAAAACCATACAATAAAGGGTGGTCCAACTGATACTCAAACTCGCACTAATCTCTAAGCACTCTCAAGCTGGAGACCAAATGAGGAAGTACTTGGATCCGAATCAGTAACTAAAAAGAGGCTTTGAAGGCCTCTCGGATGCACCCACGTGTAAGGAAGAAAGTCCTGATCAAAGGATCTAAGCTCATCCCTACGAGTCAAGGTGGCCCTAAAATAAGATGGGTGGACTTTAAAAGATCCCTAGCGAGGCGATTGTACCCTCCGGTGATCGCACCCCTCTACACGCCTCCGAAGAGACGGGGCGCTTCCATACAAGGTGGTCATCACCTCCACACATGCACTACCTCGCATCCCGGGGGGGCTCCTATGGTGAAAGCTCTCCCTAATGGCTAGCGTATCTCACAACTCCGATCACTCATTGACGATCTAAGGTGCATAGTGAGTGGTGTGCGTGCATCCGAAAATCCTATGAAACTAAAAAAAAGACACACTCGGCCACACAAATATCCTGAAATCTAGCTCCTGGGCTATATAAGTCTTCAAAGTTCGGACTTCAATCAGCATCAATATGTCGACCACCTCCAGAATGCTCCCAAACATAGATATAGCCCATCGCTAGACCCTATTCCTAATCACTAACTCGGTCGAAGAGCAAACAAAGCAGACAAGTCTCATATCAAATACGAGACCCTAGAAAACTAGGTCGATCGAGACTAGGGACTTGGAGATAAGGGGATAGGTGTGTGTCCCACATAGACAAGCAACTCATGCAATCACACGGAATGAGGAAAGTCATGCAACAAACAGTCATGCAAAACAAGTATATATCACCCAAATCTACACACAAGCTAATCGAGAATAATATTTGGCAAATGATAGCATGCTCCATGATAATCAAGATAGTATATAACCAAGAGAAACAATCATGTCAAATCAAATGATATACAATGGTGAGTCTATACATGTGAAGTGATCAGAACAAAACATGGCAAAATCAGAGTCACTATGCTAAGCAAGGTAAGATGAACAATCAACATAATCAGCATATCAATGTCTCCAACAAATATAGCAATGAAGCACGGAAAAAAAATTGCCACAATCGGAATCCCCAATCAAAATAAACAATCATCATAATCAACACGTCAATGTCCCAAGTAAAAACAAACACCCAAGCATGCATCCAATAATATCGAGAACTCTCAATGTGCAATCAAGAAATAGGTACCCACTGATCGACTCATCAAACGCTACATTTGCTTCATCCTAAATTCAAGCTTGACCCTCTAAACAGACCCCAGCGGAGTCGCCATTTTGTGGACCCCGTATTTTTGGCTCATGCGTTTCGCACTCGATGGCGAGCTCGATTTTTATTTTGAAAAATGATTTATTATTGATTAAGAAAATGACTTGGAGTCACCACTTATTTTTTGTTTTATTTTTAAAAGGGTAGACAAAATAAGAAAGAAAAACCCTAAGTATGACTCCTTATTTTGGAAAAGGCGGTCTGCTGCGAAAAACCGGATTGGGTTCGGGGGTTAGGTTACTTATCAGGAAGGTAAGGTAAAAACCATAGCACCCTTCTAAGTCCCTAAAAACGGGTCTCTACTAATAAAATGAAGCAATCATGGCAATTGATGAAGGAATCAATGAATACTCAGAGTGATCATGCACAAGTGAGAATCTAAATATGCATACCGAAAATGACCAGAGCGGATGTGGATGCGTACCTGGGCAGTGATCCATGAAGCGCTATCGAGAAGTGATGTTAGTGCACAATTAAGGAATAATTTCGAGCATGTCATAGAGCAGGATAAATCAATCATGTATCATAATCAAATCGATCTATTTGTCAATCAATCGATCAGTCACATATGTGGGGCCCCCATCAAAACCCGTTTATTTTGCATGAATTAATATCATAGATTCTATTATTCCAGAATTATGAAAAGTTCGGGAGACTTGGTCATCAGTATTATTGGAGTTTGCTTTTTTATTGTGGGCAGAAATGGATTCGGCGAATCGCGAGTGTCTGACGAGCCAAGCTGTCCGGGGAACTTGAATTGTCGGCTGTGGATGCTCTTCGGGTAAGCGCTATCAGAGGATCCGGACATGTCTGACCGGGGAAGTTGAATCGCCCTCCTCTCCCATCCGACGTCAAGCGCCGGATGTGAAATATCCGGAGAAGGTGGAACGTCAGCCGGACAGAATTCTGGATGTGAGATATCCGAAGAAGGTGGAATGTCGGCCGGACAGAATTCTGAATGTGAGATATTCGGAGAAGGTGGAACGTCAGCCGGACAGAATTCCGGATGTTAGATATCCGGAGAAGGTGGAACGTCGATCGGATAGAATTCCGGATGTGAGATATCCGGAGAAGGTTGAATGTCGGTCGGACAAAATTCTTCCCCGGGTGGAATGAGCTATGCCGCGCGTCGCAAGGGGGACCGTCTACGTGTGCAAGAGAGAGAGAGCCATGTGGCATTTTTTAGGGAGGATCCCACAGGTAGGTGAAGGTTTAGAAAGAGAAACGGGTTTGGTGGTATGGTTAAATGGGTGTACACATGGGTATGGTAGAACATGGTTATGAGTAGCATGAAGGATGGGTATGGGTTGTATGGATATGGAGGCTTGGGTGAGTGGTTTTAATGGGTATGTGAAGGAGTGAAGGATAGCATGCACCCGTGAGACTCCATGTAAGTGAGGGAGTGGGATGGAGAATGAATGAGAGGAAAATGGGTGTGGTGGAGGATGCTTGATTCCTGCAAGCTTGAGTGAGGAAATGGGTATGGCTGACGCGAACAGTGAAGAAGGCGTAGGCATGTGGTAGTCGTGTTATTCATCATGAGAACATGAAGCCTTTGCTTGGACAAGTTAAACTTTTCTCCATGCACATGGGCCATTTACAAGGGGAAAAAAAAACGAGAGCATCAAAGAGGACCAAAACAGAGCATATATGGGCAGATAATCACATTCAACCAAAACCATCTTGTGGCTTTTGATGTCCACAGCAAACCAACAAATAAAACCCAAAAACTATCAAGAAACAGGATAGATCTCTTGAGAATGTACAAAATAGTGCGGAAATCATACCTGGATCGAACTAACAAGCTCTTTCCCTACTCTCCGCGACTCCGACTGGGCCTCCTTTCTACCGTTCGTTTTCCCTTCCTTTCTTTTTTTGGTGTCTTCTTTTTGCAAGCCACTCTTCCGCCCTCCTATTCACCGGTCAGCAAGCATGGCTTGCCCAACCACTCTCCCTACTGTTGCACGCCTGTTGCAGCCGGCATCAAACCCTCAGCTTCCTGGCTGCCCGTCCCATCTGGCCGGGATTCATGGTAAGAGAGAGGGGGGTCCCCCTCACACTTCAAAAAAATCAAACTCCACTCTAACAGCCCAAAAGCTCCTTTGAATATCCTCCAACAGGTGTCTCCACCCCATTGCATTTCCAACCCACTACCTGATTCACTGACCACCCAACCAGGAAGCAGCATCTGGCTCTTTAAGAGCCCTCCACTTGGCAAGAAGTGTGACCTGCAGAAATAAAAAAAAACAAGCCCCATATGGGGGTCTACAGATATATTTTTTATAAAATTTGAAATTAAAGGTCATTTAATGTAGTTATATTAAATCTTAATTATGTGAATGGAATTATCTTTATTTTTATTCTTTTTTATTTTTATGTTGTTATTAATATTTTTATTCCTATTGATATTATGATTATTATGTTAGGTCATCTATATTGCATCATATATTTATATTATTATTATTATTTTACTTTAATATTTATAGCATGATCACTAAAATTATTAATTAGTATTATCTATAGCATAATGTTATATTATTTAATAATAAAAAGGATTGAAGAAGAAATGAAATGGGTATTTGGTAAACCAACTTAATAACTTAAAGTAATTTAATAACTTAATTTAAGTTATTAAGTAAAATTAAGTATGTTTAGTAAAATAACTTAATGGTATAACTTAAAATAAAAAGCAACTTTAAGTAATATAAGTGTAAATAATTAACTTATTTTTAAGTTCACATTTTTATTTTATTTTTTATTCTCATTTGTCCTAATTTTCTTCGTGATATCCTTTGCTACTCCATTATCCAACCTCCTTTATATTAATTATAATTTATGAGAATAAATGTATCAATTTAATAATTTAAAATATATTTTAAGTTAATTTTATCAAATAATATTAATATTCAATGTGAAAATTAAATAATAAATTTTAAATTAATACCTTAAGTATAATTTAATTTAAAGATAATTTAAATCATTAAGTAATAAATGTTAAATTTTACCACGTACCCCATAAAATGAAATAAGACAAACTAATCTCTAAAAGATTTAAAAATAAAAGAAATTATTATTATTATTAATAGTTTACAAAAAAAAAAAAGGGGTTGAGGTGAAAGGATGAAAAAACCCAAAAGGAAAAAGGACAGAAGGGTTTCAATTTATATTTGAAAAGGAAAAAGACATTTGGAAAAGTCCATTCACATGGGCTTTCATTATTATATTATTATTATTCCCATCTGTAATCATTAGTTGTAAGAGCCGGCGTGAGTTACGCATGAGCTAAGCATATGAAAACGTTCATGCATTGGAGGCTTGGAGCTGCTGGACGTCTCGGTCAAAAGGGCCATAAAATGAATATGTTATAAAGGTTTTGAAATCATGATTAATCCCTTTTCCAAATCCAGTTAGTGAGGAGAGAAATTAGATACGTTTTCTCTTCCACAAAACTCTATTTTCGTTACACATACTGTTTCTCATTCCGCAACCCATTTGATATATTTATAAAGGTTTTAAATAAATGTATTTAACAATCATATAATTAATATATTTATATATTTAATATTAATATCACATTTGATTAATCGGATATATTATGAAATAGAATAAAATATATAATATTATATTGTATCTCATATTTGATTGGTGATGAGATCGAATACGTTTATAATATACTATATTCAACCAAACATATTATAGAATAAATAATGAAATATATTATTCATTATATTTTTTTATCCATTTTATATAGGATATTTTAATCTTATAATAAAATATGAGATATGCATATCTTATGTATTATAAATTTATTTATTTTTATTAATTTTTATTATAAATTAAATTTATGATTAAAAAAAAACTAATTTATTGAATAACATAATATATATTTTTTATTTATTAAGTTCAAATATTTTAATTATGAATATTGTTAAATATAAGAGAATTTTTAATTTTTTAAATGAAAATATTGAAATGTGATATAATTTTATTTTAAACATTAAAAATAATGTATATTTCATTTTATTTTATTTTATTCATTTTATAAATTAAATATAAACATAATATAATATAGCCTAAGGATATGGATGAAATCGCCTTTACTTTTATTATTTTTTGTTATCATATTATTAATATTTTTATTCTTATTAATGTTATGATTATTACAAGAAAAAATAGTTTTGACTCATTGATTTAAATATATATATATATATATATATAGAGAGAGAGAGAGAGAGAGAGAGAGAGAGAGAGAGAGAGAGAGAGAGAGAGAGAGAGAGAGAGAGAGAGAGAGAGAGAGAGAGAGAGAGAGAGAGAGAGAGAGAGAGAGAGAGAGAGAGAGAGAGAGAGAGAGAGCCTTGACTTTTATAAATCAATTTTAAAATATATATACTTTTATAATTATTTCATAAAATACCATTTTACTTTATTAATATTAAATATAATTATAAAAAAATTAATTTATCATTTTAATTTGATAAAAGTATCATACAAATAAATATATTTTTAATTTTTTTATTATATAATATGATATATAAATTATTTTGAAAAAATTCTCCAATATCCTCAAGTGTTAAATAAATTCTTTTTAATTTTCTAATTAATAATTATTTCATATCCTGTATTATATATAAATCCACTCATCTTCTCTTTTTTTTTTAAAATAAAATAAAATAAAATAAAATATTAGTTAGTTAACATTAATAATAAAATAAAAATATTTAAAAATTAAAAGTAAAATTAAAACTTAAAAATAAATAAATACAACAAAAAACTTAAAAATTAAAAAAATAAAATATTGACTCCTATGTATTTCTAACTTTTTCTTAAATCTATATTTTCTAACAATCTGATTTAATGAAGTATTAGTAAATATTTTATTTTCCTTTTGATCGCTCTATTTCCTTCCCCTAACCTTACCACGATGCAGTCAACTCAAATCATCTTGTTTTCTTTCTCAATTCCTCCCCATTTGTCTCAACATATCCCCTCCCTTAATCATAACTGTCATTCAATAAACATTTGAATATCGAGAAATATTAAGAAAATTAAAAAAAAAAAGTAGAAAATGTATAATTCGCCATTTAGGGTTCGTGAATAGAAAATGCAAAACCTTTTTCCTTTTTCGATCTTAATATTATTTACAGTGATAATGAAAGTTAAAAGTTTTTACCAGTAAAGAAAACTAGAAACGGATGAATCTCAAATTGGGTTTGTTTGTTTTTTCTAATTTTCTTGGTAACCAAACAGAGGCTGAATTTATCTTTCTTGTTTCCGTAAATTTGTTTGGGTTTTCTTAAATTAAAGATTAATTTGATTTTTTATTTTAAAGATTAATATATTTTATATAAAAATAAATTACAAGAGTAATAAATATAAAAATATATAATAAAACTATCGTTAATGACAATGACTTTAAGCATAAGTCTAAAACTTGATTTTAATTACAAAGCTAAAATCACAATCATCGATTGTGATGTGATTTTAAGTATAAGTTTTTAATAACAAATTTTACATTAAAAATAATGTGAATGCTTATGTATGGAAAGAACTACATTTGCTATTGTTGTTGTTGTTCTTTTCTTAAATTCTAAAAAAAAAATATTATTTTTTTTTAACTCCTGGTTCCACTTCAAAATGGAGCGTAGTTACCCCCAGCCAAGTCAACTAGGTTTTCGTGGAGGAAACGGTTCTAGACCGGTAAGAGCGTAGACATATTGCTATTGAATCCCTAAAATACAAGATCTCACAATTGAAAATGAAATGAAAACTAATTTAATATTTAAAAATTTACACTTAATTATGTAGATATTGTCTATTATGAATATAAAGGACTCACGATTTTAAAACGTGTGTACAAGATTAAAAGAAGTTCATATTTATATAACGTTCGAACTGTTTCTTTCATTTGATGTGAGATATCACAAATAGCTTTCGTATAGATACAACGTTTTTATTGTATTTCATAAGTTTGTGAGATCAAATAGACAAACACCCTCTACGGGGTCAAACAAACCCCCACATGAGGGTTGAGATCGTCTATGAAACCATTTCTAACAATTTGCACCCCATACTTAGGTGGAAACAAAAAAAAAAAAAAAAAATTTCTCCATTTTACTGAAATTTTACATATTTTAAATTTTTTGGAAATTTTAGATTATATTTCTTGAGTATTGTTTATTGGGGAAAATTTTAGATTATACTTGTTTAGTATTGTTTATTGATTTTTTTTTCTTCTACATATTTGTATATGATTCAATTTTAATGTTCTTTCTTGTATGTTTTCATGTGTTATTTTCTTCCTTGTATCTTTTCTTGTGTTATTTTCTGGTGCTTCTAATATAGTCCACTACCAATGGCCAAAAATGAAGTTGTCATTATGTGATATATAATTCTTTTTTCACCTAATAATTTGTTGGTGCTTATAGAAGTTCAAGTGTTGATGATCAAATAAATAATTTTTATGAATAAGCTATTTCAACTGTCGTAATAATCTATTCCATCACTCACCTTTCTATTAAAATAATCGCCATTAGCTTATGAAAAAGACTTCCTTCCCTACCAGATTTTTAGTTAATTTTGTTTTTAAAAAAATTATCAAAGAAATAAAAAATCCCTAATAGACTAAAAATAATTAAGAAAGTAAAATAATAATAATAATAATAATAATAATAATAATAATAATACTAATAATAATAATAATAATTTCTTTCCCTACCAGATTTTTAATTAACTTTGTTTTTTAAATTTTCGATTAAAAATTATCAAAGAAATAAAAAATCCCTAATAGACTAAAAATAATTAAGAAAGACAATAATGATAATAATGATAATAATAATAATAATAATAATAATAATAATAATAATTAGCATTATTAAATTTTTATTGATGATTAATGAATAACAAAAATAACTTTTGTAATTTTATTAAAGAAATTCTAATAGTAATTTGATTTTTTTTTTAAATAAAATAATTAAAGGACATATAATTAGATGTGATGTTATAGTTAATTTAGTTAATGGAAACTAGTGAAATTTATTTTACAACATTAAAATAATATATGGAGAAAATTTAATTATTCAATGCAAGTAAGAATCATTTTTGAAATTGTCACTTAGTATCATATAGAGGTGGTAAATTATGATAATTATGTCAGAGTAGATGAAAGCATAACATAATGTAACATAATATAGTTTTATTAATAAATTTATTTATTATGATTATGGCTTCTTTGTCTATTCTTATTTGCATTAACTATTATTTGAGCATTCATGCCTCTTATCACTTATATTGTACATGATAAGTGTATTATATGTTGCATAGAAAATTCAAATCATAAGTTCCTTGCAAGATGATAAGTAATTCATAGTCAGTTCATAGATTGGGGCAATCTTTGAGCACTATCTCCTAATAAAGAAGATGACATATCCTGGTCACAAGGATGGTTTTCCCATAATGAGTGCACTAGCGTGTATGTTTACACTTTGGATAAAGACTTACAATGAATCATAACATCAATTATCACGTAGTTGTGATTCATCAAGCTATTATATTTCATGAACTCTCAATTTTGAAAGAATAAGCTAGTAAGAAAGTCATCAATAACTTTGACCTATGAGTGAGACCCTAAGGTAGTCATATATTCCCTACGGATTGGGTCATTGTTGAATAAGGTAGGTGATATTAAGTATTCTCAATACAAGCAATATGATATCTCATGAGTTTGAAACAATATGTCTCCTTAGGTAATCCTAAGGACATGTGATTAGGAAAATTATGGTTTTAATAATTCCATAATTAGAATTTGACATATACTTTTTGTGAGTTAGAGTAAGTCAATTGATCATATAATAGAAGGATTTGCAATGCAAGGATTGAAGAGTTAATTTTGAGAGATTGATAGCGCATATCTCATTAGATTATAAACACTAGTTCATGGAAAGTCTAAATACAGTAAGTCACAGACCTTAGTTGTATCTCATTGTAATATCATAGGATACTAGAGTGATTCTATATAATGGGATGTTGAGTCAACTTCATAATTAAATTATAAGGGAGTTAGTATTTTCCTATGGGTCTTATTGGTCTCTACTCAAGCTCATATTCCACGGTAGCATAGTTTTTTAGGGTTAGTTAGGTTATTTATCCACATGAGTGCATGACAAGGTTTTGGTAAAAATGCAGGGTTGCATAGGAACTTGTGAATGTTATCTCTTATCTAGGTTAATTAATTAATTGGAATCCAATAAGATTGATTAATCAATTAGAACCCAAGTGGGCTAGATTAATTAACCCAAACCGAAGATGGACTCAAGTCACTTAAGCCTATTAGAAGCCTATGTAAGTCTCTCTTTTAAGGGTTAGAGCTTCACTTTTGAGTGTTCATTGTTTATGTTCAATCTAGAGATAACAGAACCTTTGCCACCAATCATTTGAGAGGACTCCACTCCTTTGTGTGCTAGGATTTGCAAAGAAATTCAATTAGGCGAAAAACTCTTGGTTTGCAAGATCTACAATGCTAAAAAAGTACGTGAAATTGAGAAAGCGTCCTGTCCACTGGAATGAGCAATAGTACGGTCTTATTGTTGGAAGCTCAGTTCACGCTTGAGCAAGTCTAAAACGCCTCGCAACTTACTTGTTGCAAAAAAAAAAAGGAAAAAAAAAAGGTGACTCAACTTCTCAACTAGAAAGCGGGATAACCGGAATATCCGATGTTAGTGAAAGCAAGTGACATAGTTACTGTTCAAAGGAAGACAATGACCATTGTTAAGATATCCCCATCAAAGCAAAGCAAGGAGCTCTTTTTGTAGTAATTGAATCAGAAAAAGTAACAACAACATTTTTAGAAGCAGAGGAGGAGAAGAAAAGGCCAATGAATCCGTTGTTAAGACAAAGACGTTGGAAGAATCCCCTATTGATGGAATAACATTTGTTACAAAATCACTTTTTTGGATTGGATTTGATTTGGGAACATCTAGATCACATATATGAATCATTATTTCTCTAAATCTAAAGTTTTTATTGCCACTTCTTACAGTGTCCTTAGAACTAGAGAGCCCTAAGATAGATTGCATGCATCCTAAGCGATCCAATGCTGGAAATAAAGTAATCTATGGATTCCTAATACTTGGTATCAAAGCTCTAGGTTAGGATTTAGTATGTTAGAGTCTTTTTTAGGATGTACTAACTTTGTTTTGCAGGGTTGTTTTATTCATCCCATGACCCTAAAGGATAAGTGAATGAATTAGATTAATATTATGTGGTTGAATATGAATTGTTTTTTTTTTTCCCTCTTAGATTGGGTTGTAAACCCCATAAGGAGTGTAGGCTTTTCTTTTTGAATGTAAAAAGCTTTTTCTTTATTTAGATGGGTTGTATGCTTCAGTTTGAATGAGCATACAATTTTTTTCTATGATGTAAAATTCTTGCTTTACCTGTCTTTGAAACCTAAAATAACTAAGATGTCATTCCTAACATTCAATCATATCTAGGGTGGAGAAACCAACCAACAAAGGTAAGTTTTTAAGTGGAAAATGACGATATATAATCCATGTGATTCATGCCCAGTTGGTGTATCAGCTGATTCGTGTCCAGCTGGTGCTCCTTGATTGAGGGAGTAATCAAAAAAATTTATAACCTATAACACCATATACCAGGGTAGCAAAGAAAAAGCTACTATAGTATAGCGGCTCTAGGATCGTTCACTGGGAAGGATTAACAAGCTATCAATGATACCAATTCCAAGTGAATTGGTCTTGTTTCATTTCAAGGTTAGCTTAAGAAATAAAACACAAACTTTGATTGGTAAAGATTTAGACTTAAACTAACTAACAAAATAAGTAATAGGAATAACTTAGGAAGAAAAGCATTCCTTGGAGAGTTAGGTTCACTGGGGTGGTTCCTCATGCAAAAGACATAGCTCGGTCGGATGGTTCATTTCCTCGCGTTAGAGATTCAACATATAGTCAATTCTCTAACCGGTGTTGTACAGATACATCCTTTAATTAGATTTCACTTTAATTCTCTCACTGATGCAACTTGCAATGGTTTAAGCCTCTCACTAAGCCTTAACCATTCAAGGTGATCTTTAACCTTGGACTTCCCTTCTCAAGCTCGCAAGAGATAACTAATGGATGTCTCCTTGGAGTCCAAAAGCTTACCAAGTGTTGGCAATTCCAGAAAATCCTACCTTAAAGTCACCTCCCAGAGGCTCGCAAGGGGTAAACTAGTGCATTTCCATGGTTGGAAATCACTTGCCTTACCAAGTGTTGGCCCAGGTGACTCCAAGGTGTTTTAAGTTAACTAAAAACATAGAAATCACTAAAGGATTTCACTTCCTCTTCATTGGTGGCTGAAACCACAAAGCTTTGCATTCTTGCACTTGGAACCTTCCCCGGCAACCTTAGCTCCAAGGAACTAGAGGTTTAGTTACTCATTCTCTGGGGAAAACTCCTCAGAGAGTTCATAACTTAGTAAGAAAATAAATAATACGAAGTGAGAAGGTAAGGCAATACAAAGAACTGAACTTTACTTGCTTACCCAAAACTTTACAAAAGGTTCTCCTCCCCGAGAACAGGCTCCCGAGAGGTATATATATAAACATAATAT
This sequence comes from Vitis amurensis, assembly GCA_037355405.1. Classification (NCBI taxonomy): domain Eukaryota; kingdom Viridiplantae; phylum Streptophyta; class Magnoliopsida; order Vitales; family Vitaceae; genus Vitis; species Vitis amurensis. Next base: position 19,240,910 of record CM074693.1, read on the forward strand.
AAAACTAATTATTACATAGATATTTTCTCTTTTTACTAACTTAAAAGCTAAGGAATCTTGTAATTGGTGGCTTACAAGGAGTATTTTGGGATTTAGACAACAAAAATCTGATGGAAAATATCTCCAAATTTCGGTAGCAAATATCGGGAGGCTCCAGGAGACATTTCGCAAGAGAAAATGGTGTCTGCGAGATTTCGTAGGCACTCAAGAAGGGCTGCGAAATCACTTCGCAACAAAAGGCTATATCCGCAGGGCTGCGAAGTTGGCTTCCACCTTGAGGTTCTCAACTTCCCTCTCGCGGTATATATCAGGTAACTTCAGGAGGAGATACATCACACTGTACAAAAAGGCCGCGGAATCACTTCGCAGCAAAAGGGTGATTTCGCAACACTTTGGAAAATGCTTCCTTTAGCTAGGAGTGATTGGCTTGCAATGGCTACAACTTCTTCGTTTCAACTCCGAATTGCGCACCGTTTGAAGCATTGGATTGTTGACTTCCTGATCTTTGAAATGGTATATAGCATGCATCAATTGGACTTCAGAAAGTGCTCCAAAAGTGGCTGCTACGACTGTCATCAAGAATATGCTTCATGGCAGATTCTCTTTACTTTTTCTCCTTGCATTCCGGATTTACTCTTGGCAAATGACTTCCAAGCTATGCCCAAGATTCCTCATAACTCTCCTCAATCTGGACTTGCTTTGGTGATCAAATTACTAACAAAAACACCAAAACTTACACAAAGTGATTAAAATTGCTTTCAAGGGTCCTTAACATGCCAATTGAGTTAAAAGGCCAAAACTACTACTCAAAAGTGTTTAAAAGGATTAATTATAGGCTATCAAATAGCACTTTTTGAGTAGTAATCACCATGAATGAATTAACCTCGGCTGAGAGTTACAAGGGGCAACGCTTAAGTGGTTGGATTAGCGTTTAAGCAGCTCAGACATTCGAGGAGTACTTAAGCATTGCATGTGGCTAATTAGGGGAAAATTTGGCTTTTGGGGATGTGGACCCGCATTTTTCACATGCGTCCCCACTCGATCGGCGAGACTCGCTTTTTATTTGTGAAAAATTAATTTTAGAAAAGTTGGAGTCGCCACCTATTTTATTTTTATTTTAAAGGGAAAATAAAATAAGAAAGAAAAACCCTAAAAAGTGACTCCATAGTTTTGGAAAAAGCATGTATTTGGGAAACCTGAGTCTAGGTCCGGGGATCAGATTACTTATTGGGAAGGTACCTCTAGGAGGTAGCACCCCTCTAAGCCCTAAAGAGGTCTCTACTGACTAAGTTGAGGGAAATATAACAATTAACCGATTAATCATGGATACCTAAGTAGGCTAGGTGACTTCGAAAATAGCATGCTTAGTAGGAAAACCAATCACAATCATGAAGAATATTTAGGGTACGTACCTGGACTACTTCTTAAGCGCTATCACAAGACATCAGAGGTTAGTTTGAAAATATGATATAACATTTGTTTCAATCAAGCATGTATCTGAACACCCAAGAATCACATCATGTATGGATATAATCGCCAATAGCATATGTGCCCATATAATTCTCGAAAAATAGGTGAGGGGGAGCGTACCTGGATAGCAAGTTAGTACTCCTTTATGGGAAGCAAAATTAGCCAAATAACATATCCAAAATAATCTCATATATACCACAAATTGAGGCACAATCAATCGAATATCAAACAAGAAATATTTGAGGATATATCATGAATGTCGGGCCCCTCTCCAAAGCCCTAATCAATTTCGCATGAGTTGATTCTATGAATTCCATTGTTTGGAATCACAAAAGTTATTCATGCTTGGGAAAAATCAAGAAGATCAAGAAAATGGTTGAAAGTCAAAGAAAATAGTGAAAGTGCATGCCGAGAGGAAAAATGGCAGCAAGGGATTACTAAAGATGGATTTTTTAATGCTGAGAATATTTAGTGGAAAAATGATTCAAAATTCAATTTAAAAACAATAAATTCCCAATCAAAGAAGTAAATAAAGGAGGAGGTGGAACGTCGGCCGGACAGAATTCCGGATGTGAGACATCCGGAGGAGATGAAATGTTTGGCCAGACAGAATTCCGGATGTGAGATATCCGGAGGAGGTGGAATGGCGGCGGGATAGAATTCTGGATGTGAGATATCCGGATGAGATGGAATGGCGGCGGGATAGAATTCCGGATGTGAGACATCCGGATGAGGTGGAATGGCGGCGGGATAGAATTTCGGATGTGATACATCCGGACGAGATGGAATGGCGGCGGGACAGCATTCCGGATGTGAGACATCCAGATGAGGTGGAATGGCGGGAGGACAGAATTCTGGATGTGAGACATCAGGATGAGGTGGAATGGCGACGGGATAGAATTCTGGATGTGAGACATCCGGATGAGGTGGAATGGCGGCGGGATAGAATTCCGGATGTGAGACATCCGGATGAGGTGGAATGGCGGCAGGACAGAATTCCGGATGTGAGACATCCGGATGATGGTGGAATGGTGGCGGGATAGAATTCCGGATGTGAGACATCCGGATAAGGTGGAATGACGGCAAGATAGAATTCCGGATGTGATACATCCGGATGAGATGGAATGGCGGCGGGACAGAATTCCGGATGTGAGACATCCTGATGAGGTGGAATGGCGGCGGGACAGAATTCCGGATGTGAGACATCCGAATGAGGTGGAATGGTGGCGGGATAGAATTCCGGATGTGAGACATTCGGAGAAGGGGGACCATTAGCCGGGCAGAATTCTTCCCATTCTAAGAGTTCCAGAAATTGCTGCCTAACGGAGACAGGGTACCCCCAAAAAAGAAACTAGAAAAAAGAAAAGAAAAGAAAAAAAGAAACGAACGCAAAGAGAAAGAGCTCTAGAAAACAGAGTAGAGATAAGAAAAAATAAAAATAAATAAGAAAAGAATAACCAAGCCAAGCCACATTCCATTGCTTTGTCAATGGGCTTGGAATGGTGAGAGAGGTACGAGCAGACTCCAGCAAACAAATATAGCCATAATTCTCATGTAATGCACAAGAAATTAAAAAAAATAGAACCTTTCACCCCTAAATCAAAATTAGAGAACTCCAAAGAGACAAATCAACAACATCTATAGGAGCAATCAAGTACCAATGTAGACAAACATATGACCTCTGTCATTCTATCCCCTAGCATCCAAACAAGACTCAAAACCCAACGAAGATTCATACATCAAAAGGATAATCGGAATTAAGAAGGGGTCTACAGTAAATGTACCTGGAAACACTTCCTTTCGGTGAGAAAATATCCACTGGTTTTTGTATTCTCAGACTTTCCCACTCGTCTTTTCCGTGTTTCCTTTCTCTTCCCAGAAAAAATCACCCTCCCTGTTTTCTTCCTCTCTCACGTATATATGTCAGTCTTTCTCCCCCCAAAGAACTCCCCGAATCTGCGAGAGAAAATTCCCATCCTTTCTTCTTTTTTTAAATCTACTTTCCTTTCTTATTCTCTTCCCTTTTTATAACCGATTCCCCCATAGAAATAATATATGTGCTATCCTTCTAAAAAAAACAAAATCTCCTTTTTTTTTTTTTCAAAATTCTGTTGATTCTCCTTCCAAATAGATGGCGGCCCATTTCCTCATACCCAAAAGCCAAGAAATATGATTTAGAAAGCTTGTAATAAGATGAAATAAAATAAAATAAAAAATGATAAAGAAATCCGTATAAGTCACACAAGTCATGTAGGCCATGCAATCATGCAACCATCTAAGAAAGTGAGTCAATGAATGAACTAAATGGGTTGGGGCCTAGTGGTGCCTAACGAACTAAGTGTCTTAAAGTGATTGGGATATTGTCTAAGTGACCTAAACATGCTTAAGAACTATCCTAAAAAGGAATGGAAGGCTTAAGTCTAAATCAAAACTGCCAAGGGTCAAAATAAGGGGCTAGGCAATCCTTCAACCAGAGTCTCCGAGGTGGCTCAAGAAAGGTGAGTAACGTGAGCAGCTATGGGCCACCAAGGAACTTCTGTAAAGTATCGAACAAGTATCTAATAGGACATGTGCTAGGAGGACAAAATTGAAGGTCTAAAAATATGCCCCTCTTTGGTTCACGAGCGTAGAGAATGTGAGTAGAAATACGAGTAATGAGCGAAACGAAGTGAACTATACTGAAGAACTAAAGAAAGACCAGAGATTTTGTCTTAGCACATGATGAGAGTAAGGTCGGATCATGGGGCTGCAACGACAAGAAAGGGACAACTCTACGTGGGGGAGTGGCAGTAAAGAGAGAAAGGTATGTGATGAGTAGCACAAAGATGAAAAAAAAGATGAAGATTATGACTCAAAGTCATGGATGAGATGAATAACTCTAGGTCATGGACAAGATGAACGACTCTGGGTCAAAAATAGGACAAACGACTTTGGGTTGGAAATAGGATGAACGACTCTGGGTCGTAAATAGGATGAATGACTCTGGGTCAGAAATAGGATGAACGACTCTGGGTCGGAAATAGGATGAATGACTCTGGGTCGTGAGCTCAAGGCTATGAATGCTAAGAATGACTCTAGGTCATAGATGAAGTGAATGACTCCGGGTTACGGGCTCAGGGCCCTAAATGGAAAGAATGACTCTGGGTCATAAATAAGAGAAACGACTCTGGGTCATGAGCTAAGGGCTCTAAAGGGATAGCCGGTCAGGATGTTTTCCGGTCGAAGGTGCCGGGTCGAGGCCACTCACAAGTGGCTAGAATGATGAAAACGAAACATCTCAGGGATGTGCATGATGCAAATGACTCTGGGTCGTGAGTTTTATGAAGGACTTTGGGTCATGGTGCAATGAGTAACTCAGGGTTATGATGAATAGTTCAAGGCTATGGATGGAATGAATGACTCTGGGTCATGATGCAATAAGTAACTCTAGGTCACAATGAATAGCTCAGGGCTATGGATGACATAAATGACTCTGGGTCATGATGCAATGAGTAACTCGGGGTTACAATGAATAGCTCAGGGCTATGAGCTCCGGGCTCTATGACTGATCGGCTAGAAGGAGAATGTGATACGCAAACTCCTGGTCAAACCACTCATGGGCGACCAAATGATGAAAGCTCAGCTCAGGGCTGGGAAGACTCCGGGTCTATAGGAAACGATAGCTCAGGGCTACCAGGCTCAGGACCTAAGGGAAGAAAGAGAGCTCAGGGCTATAAGACTCAGGGTCTAGAATGGATGGATAACTCAAGGCTATGAGGCTCGAGGCCTAGAAGAAACGGATAAATCAAGGCTATAAGACTCAGGGTCTAAAAGGAATGGATAACTCAGGGCTATGAGGCTCGGGGTCTAGAAGGAACAGATAAAGAAGACCAACTCGAAAGTGGATAGGAAGTAAATGGGCTCAAAGTCGTATACTCAAAGTGACAAGGGTCGGACTATTGAGCTCAAGAAGGGAAATATGCCCCAGTATCCAGGGTGCTCACACTACTAAAACGAACCAGTAAATCAATCATCCGCTGAAATCAATAGGTCAGAAACTGATGCATCATGACAAACCTCTGAAAAGTCTAAGCTGAAAGAACTCTCTGTGTTTGAAAAGCTGCTCTGTCGACAAATCTCAATAGGTAAATCTCGAAGTGCATATATCATGGCTCATCTAAAAGCAAATCTCAAAGTGCATAAAATACTACTCGTCCGGATAACCCAATCTGCAAGGTAATAATGACGAAAGCAATCTATCTCATGAACATTTGTCTAAAGGATCCACCTATGCTCTTCGAGTGAAACCTAATGTGATCCATCTCTATCTCAACAAATCCATGTAGGGAAGTCCTGATACAATCAATTGTCAGAAGCTTCAAACTAGTGCATAATCTAAAACCAAGCTGGTCACTGTCTCAATCTCAAGGATACTCAAAGAAAATGGGGAAATATGCCCCAATACAAGATTCGATATCAAAATCATGATGTAAACAACTGACACTAATCATCCATCCTCATACCACTGCCCAAATGAATTTTGCAAAGGAGAGGGGAATATGCCCCAGTATGATATCTGATGTCGAAGTCGTGAGATAGACAACCAACAACGATCATCCATCTACATACAGCTGCCCGAACCTAACCTCATCATGGAGAGGGAGATATGCCCCAGTATCGATAACTGATGTACAGTAGAGAATCAGTCAAAATCAATCAAACATCTCTATGACCATGGATAGGAATAGTCATACCATCCAACAACAACTAGAAAACCCTAGAGAAAAGGGGAAATATGCCCCAGTGTGGATATCTGACACACAATCAAAAGGATGAATCCAACATCATCAATCAACTGTCTCCAACTCAACAATAATCCGCTAATAAATCAGAATGAAGTATCAGCCGATACCCTAGGGAAGACGCTCTAAATCTGATCTCAAATGAATAACCGAAATGATGAGGAATATGATAATCTTGAGAGTAGAAGCACATCTCTGATGAATCTCTAACTAAATCTGATGGGAATCTAGTGACCTCAAAATGGGGGAATATGCCCCAGTATACAGGATCTATACACTGCACTGAAAACTGCCTCCAACTAAAAAATGATCTACTGGTCTATCTCAAAAATACTCCGCAAATGGAACTAATTACTACCGAAAAGTGCTATTTTGTAGACCTAATTATAAGGGTTTTAAGCACCTTTGAGTAGTAATCATATTCATTTAACCTAATTAATTCATTAAGCTCCTTAGTAATTAGTTCTAACCATTTTTAGTGGCAAGTTTACATGTTTTTCATCAGCTTATGAACCAATTCAAGCATGCCAATTGATGGAGGAGCTACTTGGGCGAGTTAATCAAGGATTTTGGACGTTTACAGGCTTGAATTTCAAGTGGAAACACGAGCACAAGCAATGGGAACACCATTTCGCAAGGAGAGGCAATTCACTTGCCAAATGACCAATTTCGCAAGGTGAATTTCACCTTGCCAAAATTTCGCAAGGGGATTTTCCTCATGGTGCGAAATTTGGCCATTTCGCACCATGAAGAAACCACCTTGCGAAATTTCGCAAGGTGGATTTAGGCACCTTGCGAAATGCCAAATTTCGCAAGGTGGCTTTTCACCTTGTGAAATTTGGACCTTTCATCTTCCCCCTTGCGAAATGCCTTTGAAATCCCCTGTTTTGAGACGCTGTTGATGATATTCCACTGCCGGTTCTCCAAGATATTTTGCTTGACTTTTAGCTTTGTAAATACCTATTTTACCCTTGTAATCAACCAATGAAAAGGTTGCTTTTGTAATAGCTCTTGTAATTTAGCTTTTTATTGTCTTTAAATAGAGGTGAAGAGCCTCAGACACGAGGATCTTGTAACCTGTAACTTTATAAGTTATAAGAGCACTTTTGTTCATACGCTTCTTTTCTCTTTTCTTAGTAGCCAAACATCCTTGGAGGATGAAATCCCCAAGGATGAGAGGCTAAAACCTTTTAGTTTCTTGAAGTAATGGATGCCATGTGAAGCTCCCGTGTTAGGATGGAGATTTCCAAGCCATAAATGTAAGTAGCTGAGCGTCATAAATGTTTTCATTCAAAGTAAAGCTTTTAATCCCTCTGACTTGCTTTGAATGGCCAATACTTGATAAACTTTTGGTCTCAATGGATTCTTATTGTTAGATCCACTGACGTTCATTAGTTATCTCCTACGAGCCATTGTATTGCAAGTCGAGGAGATGACCTATACCAATAAAAGAGCATTTATGAGGTTCAGCTACCCTTTTTGTAAGTTTTCAAGGACTAAAACTCAGTTGTTAAACTCATACCGGTTCGGGAAGTAAGCATCACCTTAGTTGCTTCCCCAACTCGAGGTGAAAAGTCCCAAAATCTCCATTTTTACACAGTGAGTTAAGCATGGCTATCCAAAGCTTTGAGAAACTTCTTTTTCCATCTTTTAACCTATTTTCATGTTAGTTTAGTTTACAACACCTTCATTTTTTTATGTTTTCATCTTAACCTAATTTTTATTAAGAAAAGTTCACTCCATCCTCCGAACTTCACCAGTTAAAGTAAAAACCCTTCCCAGTGTTCGATCCTAGAGCCACTATGCTATAGTAGCTTTGCTACTTTAGTGTAAGGACCTTAGGTATAAATTTTGTTGATACCCTTACATGCCAAGCTACCAAGAGTCGGGTTATCAGGAACCTAGAATCATGAAAACTGTCAATGAGCTCAATAATGCTCCACTGGAACTGATATCATCTCAACATACTCCACTAGGGATCTCTGATCGATGAAAATGCCCAGGCTCAAAGAAGGTGCTCCACTAGGGGCTCATCTCAACCGAATGAAAGAGGAATATGCCCCAGTATGGATATCTGATGTCGACAAAAGGATGAATCCAATATCATCGATGAACTGTCTCCAAACTTAAAAATCCATCAAACATCAATATGTCAAGCAAGAGAGAGACCAAATGCTTCCAAAAGTATCTTCCATAAAAGGGAACATGATAACGACTATACTTCAACCAGTCTACGAAAGCCTGTCCAAGTGAAGACTGTCAAAGATAATGCCTGATCTCATGGCCTCAGGGTGGTCTTAAGACATGGGACGTAACGTAGGCTAGGGTGAAAGAGTGAAAGAAGTGAAGGGAAACTAGGCTCAAATACCCAATGATCAAACCCATACCCTCGTGTACCAGATGTAATGCATAGAAGAATCTCATGAGCCATGGACCTAAAGGTAACCAAAGGCAATGTCAATGGCGAAATGAGAGAAAGGATGAGTGGTCAAACCATCAATGAAACAGGTGAATGATGTGAAGAAGGTATCGAATAAAAAATGTGTATCAATATGTAGGGAATGGATAAAAAGTGGAATGAATATCTGGAAAGTGGTAATGGGATACAAAAAAAGGCAATGAGAAAGTAGAATAGATGATGATCAACCCATGTTAGTACAATAAAGGAAAGTCATATCACCAATGATGGAATGATGAGTTAGACAATGATCCGGAGACCCTAGTAAAAAGATTACTCATCTCTCATACCTAATACATATCAACCATGATCCGATAAGCATATGATACCATAGAACTCTCACATGAACCCTCAACACTCGAAATGCATAACAAGAGTGGCTCAAGGAGTGAAAACTCGTATAAAAATCTCACAAGAACCCACAATGACAAATATACCCAGTAAACAGACCTCAAAAGGTGACATAAGCGCCCAATGGAGTAAGATGCCATATACAAACATATCATTGCGCTTTTTAACTTTTTTTTTTTTTTTTTATGCGCATGCTCTGATCATCAATAAGTCAAACTCCAATGGGAAAGATACAAGAAATGAATAAACTCTCTCAAATCACTGATGAATACATGAACCCCTACCCATGAGACAACCTCTCAAACTAAAATCTCCAAATCAATGCCAAATGATGGGATGAATGGAGTGATATGACTGCCCTCTTTGCACTAAGACGTGAAGAATCATTAGCCCAAGGAAGAGAAGAGATAAAATGAAGCAAATAATGATAATAGCAAGAAAGAGAATGGAAATGTGATGATAGCAAAATAGGACAAACGGGGTGATAAGGAGATGATGACAAGAATGAGAAGATAGGCCTATAAGCCTAAAGCTCATGAGACTTTCATAGCAAAGCATGCATATACACCAAAGGGTCCCAACCCGGGCGTAGAAATGGTAATCAAGGCTATAAGAAAGAAATAAGGCTATAACATACCACGTGAGGCTCAATGGGCTAGCAATGGTTTAATATATTAATAAAGGTGATAAAGTGTAAGGCTAACCGAAAGGATGGCCACCCATCCTGCGACCATAATCTCAAACATAATACTTCTTCAGCTGATCCACATTGGTAGGCTCTGAAAACTGGTTTCCATCTAAATCAGTCAACCATGCAGCCCTTTCTGGAGTCAACTCTCGAATAACATAAGGCCCACTCCAACTAGGTCTGAACTTTCCTCTAGGGTCTCCAACCAAACCTCTGAGAATCCTCAAAACTAAATCCCCTTTTTGTAATGGTCTAGGCTTAACCCATTTCCTGAAGGCACGAGTCATTTTCCTCTGATAGGCCTGAATATGATCAGTTGCTCTCAATCTCTTCTCATCTAAAAGGTTAAGCTGGTCAAACCAAGCCTGAGCCCACTATGTCTCAGAAATCTGCTGCTCAAGGGCTACTCTCAGAGAACCCATCTCTGTTTCAACCGGCAAAACAACCTCCATACCATATACTAAAGAGTAAGGTGTAGCTCCTATAGAGGTGCGAAAAGAGGTACGGTATGCCCATAATGCAAAAGGAAGTTTCTCTGACCAATCTCGAGAAGTTTCAACCATCTTCCTCAAAATCCTCTTAATATTCTTATTCGCAGCCTCTACTGCCCCGTTGGTCTGTGGCCTATATGCTGAAGATCTATGATGTCGGATGCCATACTTCTACAACAAAGTATCTACCTCAGCTCGGAAGTGCACCCCTCTATCTGAAATCAACTCATGGGAAACCCCATAACGGCAAATGATGTGTGACCTGATGAAACTGGCAACCTTAGCAGATGTCAACCTCGCATATGATGTGGCTTCCACCCACTTGGTGAAATAATCTATGGCAACTAGGATGAACTCATGACCACTGGAAGATTTTGGTGAAACCTTCCCAATAATATCAATACCCCATACTGAAAATGGCCATGGCGAGGTCAAAGCGTGTAACTCTGATGGCGGTGCATGAATGAGATCACCATGAATTTGACACTTTGGGCATTTTTGAACAAACTGACAACAATCTGTCTCCATAGTCAACCAGAAATAGCCCGTCCTCATAATCTTACGAGCTAGCATGTGTCCTCTCATATGCGAACCACAAACTCCTGCATGGACCTCTCTCATCACTCAATCTGCAGAGGCTCGATTTAAACATAATAGAAGCATACCATCAGCTGATCGTCTGTATAAGGTATCCCCACAAATCACAAATCTAGTGGCCAAATTCCTCAGTGCTCTCTTATCCTTGGCAGTGGCTACCTCAGGGTATGTGCTAGATATAAGAAACTGATAAATATCATGATACCAAGGTAGATCATCCTGGACCTCTGTTTCTCCAATCAAACAACAGTAGGCAGGTGCAAACCTCGACTCAATCAACAATGGACGTATAACCACATCAGTCGGAATGTCCACGGAAGAAGCTAAGGTAGCTAAGGCATTAGCAAACTGGTTTTGCGCTCTAGGTAGACGAGTGTATCTCAAGTCATCAAACCTCCCAACTAGTAACTCTAAATAAGCATGATACGGCCTAAGCTTTACATCCCTAATCCTCCAATCACCCTGAATCTGTCTAAGTACGAGATTGGAGTCACCAAATACTTCCATCTGTTTAATGCCAAGCTCCAATGCAGTCTCTAAACCAAGGATACAAGCCTCATACTCAACTACGTTGTTCGTGGCAGGATATTGATCTGAAAACGTCAAGCGAACTGACCTTGGAATATAGTCACCCTGGGGGGATATCAACAAAACACCTATCCCAAACCCTGAGTGGTTGGCTGCACCATCAAAGTACATACGCCAACCGGATGAGCTAGCCATAGCAATGAACTCCTCATCTGGAAAATCATCGTCAACTGGCCTACTATCATATATCGGTAATGAGGCCAAGTGATCGGCGACAATACTTCCCTTAACAGACTTCTGAGAAACATACTGGATATCAAACTCTGTCAAAAGTACGAGACATCTCATCAGTCTACCAGTCAATGCAGGTCTATCAAATAAGTATCTCAATGGGTCTAGGCGGGATATCAAATGCACTGAGTACTCTGTCATGTAATGCCTCAATCTCCTGGTAGCCCAAACTAGTGCTAAGCATAGGCGCTCAATCATAACATATTTCGTTTCATACTCCAGCATCCTCTTACTCAAATAGTAGATAGCCCGTTCCTTCCCTGAATCATCAATCTGAGCTAACATACATCCCAAGGCCATGTCCGAAACTGACAAATATAGAAGAAGTGGACGCCCTGGCGTAGGAGGCACTAAAACAGGAGGAGAAAGCAAATACCCCTTGATCTTCTCAAATGCAAGCTAACAATCATCATTCCAAACTGTTGGCTGGTTCTTCCTTAAAATACGAAAGATGGGCTCACATATGTCTGTCAATCTGGCTATGAAATGACTAATATACTGTAATCTGCCCAGAAAACCTCTAATCTTTTTCTTAGTCTTTGGTGCAGGCATGTCAAGTATGGCTTTGATTTTATCTGGGTCGACCTCTATTCCCCGCTCACTGACCATATGTCCCAATAACTTCCCAAGAAGTCACTCCAAAGGTGTACTTCTTGGGATTCAACCTCAATCTAAACTTCCGGATCCTCTCAAAGAATCTCTCTAGAGCCTCTAGGTAATCTGCTCTGCCTTGGGATTTCACAATCATATCATCCACATAAACTTCAACGTCCCTATGCATCATGTCATGAAACAAAGCGGTAGCGGCCCTCTGATAAGTGGCTCATGCGTTCTTCAACCCGAATGGCATAACCTTGTAACAGTAGGTACCCCACTCAGTGATAAAGGTTGTCTTCTCCATATCCTCTAGAGCCATCAAAATCTGATTATACCCTGAAAACCCATCCATGAAAGACAACATCGAATGGCCTGCAGTGCTATCAACTAACAAATCAATATGTGAGAGAGGGAAGTCGTCTTTAGGGCTGGCTTTATTAAGATCTCTGAAATCCACACAAACTCTAACTTTGCCATCCTTTTTGGGTACTAGGACGACATTAGCTAACCACTTTGGATACTCAACCACTGATATGAATCCAACACTGAGTTGTTTCTAAATCTCCTCTTTCACCTGCAGACTCCAACGTGGATGTAATCGTCTTAATTTCTGCTTAACTGATCTGGCATGTGGTAGGATAGGCAAGTGGTGTTGAACTATAGAGGGATCAAGACCGAGCATGTCCTCATAAGACCATGCAAAAACATCCAAGTATGACCTGAGCAAATGAATAAGTCTATCTCTCTCATCTATAGATAGGGGTGAACCAATCTTCAACTCTCTAGGCTGATCCTTTGTGCCAAAATCAACAGTCTCAAAATCCCCTGTAGCAGGTGAAACTCTCTCATCCACGGGATCAGAGTCATGATCAGAAGAGTCCCTATCCGAATCGGGCCATGCAACTTCATCATCTATATCAAATATATGTGAAGTGGGTGAGTGGGGTGCAGATATAGAGATGTTATCACAAGAGGCAGGCGAATACTCAAAAATACTCAAATCCATAAATGAAGCAACAAAAACATCGTCTGAGCGGGAGACAAATCCCGATAAAATATCAAAAGAAAGAAGTGGGTCCACAAGGTCAGACGCTCCCTCAACTGGGTTAACAGTGCCCTCAAACAAACTACTATCATCCTCTAGAAGCTCTGGAACAGGAATAATCTGGGTCCCCTCAAGAACCTCAATGGTGGACACCCCGAACATATCAAATGGTGAAGCAGGCTGAAGCTGAACAATGCCGGTAATCTGGCTCACGGTCATCCTGTCCATTTCATCTCGGTACTCATCATAAGGCATAACTTCATCAATCATCTCAGTATGATCAACAATCACTCCATCATCAGTGATCTCCTCCGGAAAGCATAGAGACAACATGCTAGCTCGATCTGGAGATGTAGGAGTAGTCATAGAAACAGAAGCGCCATGAGTCCCATCACTCAACTGTAACTGGTGAAATAGATGCTGAAGCTCAATCTCTCTATCTGTATGAACCACACTGTGAACCTCCTTTACACGGGGTCGAATCTCCGATCCTCTAACAAAGTAGTCGGCCAAACTTATCCTATAGGGTCGAATAGGATAATCAAATGGTGTGTGGGATAAACGAGCCCTCACCCTCTCCTTGCGCAGTCGCGCCATGTAACGGTAATCGGCCTCAATAGGGATGAATCCAAGTCCAAATGTCATATCATGGTCAATGGCAGCTATGAACTCGCTCGGTCCCTGCTGGCGTCGTCCTAACCCCATGCCAGGTAGAAAGGTCATACCCCTCATCATATCAAGGACCACTGTGTTGCTATGCTGATCAAAAGACATAGCTACAAAATCTCTGCAAAAATCTTCAATCTTGAGAGTCTGCATCTCATCAAAAGTAAACCCAGTCAAAAGTAGGTCGTCCTCACTATGACTGATCTGAAGTACTGGCTCAGAAGCAGCAAATATATCTCTGGTAGACCGCACTGTGATGACCTGCCCATCATGAATAAACTTCACCTTCTGATGAAGGGAAGAAGGAATAGCTCCAGCTATATGAATCCATGGTCGACCTAGTAGTAGGTTAAATGATGTAGGAATCCTCAAAACCACGGAACAAAGTGGAAAATGTGGCTGGACCAATCTGCAAATCAATCATCAAGGTACCCATAACCTCCCTCTTGGTGCTATCATATGCCCTGACTGTCTAAGTAGAAGGACCAAAATCTGAAGGTGCGAAACCAAGGGCTATAGTAGTGGCTAAAGGGCAAACATCCAAGGCTGAGTCGTTGTCCAGTAGGACAGACGGGACTCTACGGCCTGAACATCCAACTGCAATGTATAGAGGGCGCACGTGGTCTAAACCATCAGGTGGCAAGTCGTCATCTGAAAACACAATGCAAGTGGCCCTGCCGGCCGTCATCATATGAATCAATATCTCAGGAGTGGTGGTAGTTTCTACTCTGATCTGACTCAAGGCTCGAATCAAAGCGTCTCTATGAGTACTGGATGATGCTAATAAACTCCAGATGGAAATGCGAGCCTAAGTACTCTGTAGCTGTCTCAAAACCTCATCATCCTCTCTCCTAACCTCCTCATGAGAGGCTGCACCCTCAAATGGTCTGACTGCTGGTGGTGGTGGCTGAGCTATCCTCCCACTACGAGTCACAATCTGTATCTCTCTCCTCTCTGGCCATAAAGTGAATGGGACAAAAGCATCCTGGCATCCGATAACTAAGGGTGTAGGATGAGTCAACTGGAATGGTGCCTCGTTCGAGATCAAACCGAATGGTGCAGGAGTCTGAGGGACCAATGAAACCCCATCAACCTCATAACTGTCATACAAAACAATCGGCTCGGGTAATCCATCATCCCAACTCAACATATGTATACTGTCATCCTCTATAAGGTCTATGTGATGAATATCTCCTGAAGATGGAGGCACTGCGTGTGTAAAATGAGCAGGAAGAGGGTTAGTGGTCACATTTGGCTGCCCCAAGTTAACCAAACGCTGGTCTATCAAATCCTGAATAGCATGTCTCAAAGCGTTGCAGTGATCCGTGTCATGTCCTGGTCCTTAATGATAAGAACAATGTAGGTCTAATCTGAAGTGAGGTGGTACTGGCTAAGGTACTGGCTTGGGTGCCAATGGAGTCAATAATCCACCCTCCATGAGCTTATGAAGAGCTCGACTCAAAGGCATACCTAACTGAGCAAACTGACGAGATGGCCTCTGCACATAAGTGGTGGTCTGCGGAGCTCGGGGTCGGATGTATGGGGCAGGAGGTCTCTTTATGACCTGTGCGGCAAAAACAGGCTGTGAGACTGGATGCAGGTAAGTAGAAGTCATGGGTCTGGAGGGAACAGGTGGCCTATACTGCTCATGGGGTGATGGTGGATAGTAGAATCCAGAAGTCTGTCCAACTGTCCGATAGTGTCTAGGAGGTCTCATCCCTACTGAACTAATAAAACCAGCATCTCCTAATCTCTGTCCTCCTGAAGGTTTCTTCCCCTTAGAATCAATAGGGGAAGACTCGGACCACAATCCTCTAGCAATGCCTTCTTCTATACCATACAAAGCCTGTACCAAAGATCCAAAATCCGTATGGGGGAATCCCATCAAGTGTCTAGCAAATCTAGGTTGCAAGCTCCTCGTGATCATGCTAATCTGATCTTTCTCTGAAGGACGATCAATAATCTGTGAAATCTTCTCCCTCCAGCGGGAGATAAATGAAGTGACCGACTCCTCTGGCCTCTGCCTCAAAGCCTCTAACTCTCTCCTCGAAACATCGATGACAGTGTTAAATGCAAACTGTCTCAAAAACTCCTGGGCCAAGTCATCCCAAGTCCTGCGACGATGCATCCAATGAAGCGAACCAACGCTGTGTCGCACCATTCAAAGACATAGGGAAAAACATAACCATCTGGGCCTCATCCAGTCCATGGGCCCTCATAACTGTACTATAGAGTCTCAAATGAATGCAAAGACAACCTATGCCAGTGTATCTCTCAATCTCAGGCATCCTGAACTTGGCCGGTAGACTGGCCACTAGTGCTCCATCAAAATCCTCCCAAGTAATAGCTCCTTCTGAAGTCCTCATCTGTCTCAACTTCTGCTCAAGTCTATCCATATGAGCATGTGGTCTTCTGAGATCAGAGTAGGCACTACGGTAGGGGGTGGTGTGACCTCAGTCTGACTATGCAGAGTAAAAGGTACAGTCTGTGATGTTGGCTGACTGTGCGGAGGTGGTGGTGGTACTGTGGTATCAAACTAGGTATCTTCCTGAACTGGGACCTGTTGGGTCTGCTGCCCATCTATCCTCTGGCCAAGACTAGCTAAAGCTTCCTGGATCGAAGCCATGGCCGCAGCAAACTAGTCAACAGTAACTATTTGAGAATCCATATCCCCCTGATCTGATCTCTGGTCTGACTGGTCTAATGCTCTGGTCAATCTGCCTCCAACTCTAATCCACGACGGCGAACCCAGACTGGTCACAGTAAACTCTCCTACAAATATGGAAATACTAGATAAGGCGCCGTACAAAAGTGACTCTGTATGAATCAGTTGCTAGTGTGCAAGAAAATAACCCAAATGTACTCAATCTGATACCCTCCTCTGATTACACCAAAAGGAGACTAAGGAAGGGATAACCAAATCCAATCGTGACCAAAACAGCTCTGAGGGTCCACAGATGCACCCACGTGTAGGAATGAAATCTTAATTTTGGGTCTAGGCTAACCTACAAGGTTAAGGCGGCTCTATAGGATAAAATGGGTGGGTCAAAGGATCCCTAGCAGAAGCGATCGTACCCTCCGGCGGTACGCAACCCTCTGCACGTCTCCAAGGAGACGGGGTGCTTCCATGCAAGGTGGTCATCACCTCCACACATGCACTTCCTCGCGTTCCCAGGGGGTTTCTTAATGGTGAAGGCTCTCCCATCTCTCAACACTCAAGGATAATCTAAAGTGCACAATGAACGATGTGGGTGCATCCGAAAAACCTAAGATCTAAAGTAAGATAGTGAACGAAGACAAATAATCATACGAACATGCAAGAGAAAGGGTTGCCACGCAACAAGCAGTCATGCGAAGCAGATAAATATCAAACAATCAAAGTCCTATCTAGCATATGTGAGAGTGAATCATGCTAAAGTGAGCAAAACAATCAAGTGATCATCCAAGGCAATCAAACATGTTAAGATAGCAAAACCAAACAAGCAAGCAAATCGAATCACCTTGCCTAAAAAAAGAGGTACCCACTAATCGACCAATTAAACGCCACATTTTCCTTAAATAGTGTTCAAGCTTGATCCTCAAAATCCCCAGTGGAGTCACCAATTTGTGGATCCGCATTTTTCACGTGCGTCCCCACTCGATCGGCGAGACTCGCTTTTTATTTGTGAAAAATTAATTTTAGAAAAGTTGGAGTCGCCACGTGAAAAAGCGGGTCCACAGGGGAATTTTGTAATAATTTAGGGTTTTTAATTATTATCTAACCTTAATTTTTTGTTGTAGGGTTATTTTGAAAATTTTTAATTAATACTATATTACCAAAAATCTATGACAAAATCCCTAAGGGCCATGGAAAACCTTTTCATTTTTGCTTTTATACTTTATGCTATTTATTATACTTGCATATATATATATATATATATATATATATTTATATGTTTGGCATAAAAGCTTAATTTTGGTAAATCTTAATTGGATACAAATTTTCATGATTTTTCCAAAATAGCATACCTATTTAAATTGGAAAGTGCAAAGGCTAAGGTTTTTTTTTTTTTTTTTTTTTTTGAAGAAAGATTTTGTGAAAAAGATTTAGAGTTGTTATTTCCCTTTCAAAACTAATTCTTAAAGATTTTACTTTTAAAATCTTCTTAAATTGTTGAAAGTTTTAAGAATAAAGTTTCCTTTTTGGAAAGCGTTCATATTTTTCTTATATCTTTAATTGCATAAGATTTCACTTTAAGAGAATAGGTATAATTTTGAAGAATTCGTGATAGATAATTTGTTATTAAGAAGGTTATCGAAATGGTTTAGAAAATACAATAATTTAATGAAAATAAAATATTTTGAAAATAAATTATAATTATAGAGTGTTTATTTGATTGGAAATAATATATAGAAAAGGTGAATTTTATTTGAAAATATTTTAAAAAATTTTAGAGTTTTTTTTTTTTTTTTTTTTAATAAAGTGCTCTTAAGGAAATTTTATTTTTCAATAGTTTTTTTTTCTCATTTTATATTAAGGTTTGAATTTAGGAAATAAATATTTTTGGAAGATTTTCATAGAAAATATATTATCCATTAGGAAATTATTGAAGTTTAATAAATAAATAAAAAATTCAAAATAGTAAGTGAGAAAGAGCCTTAGTAAAGCCCATAGCCTCCATTGTAAAGCCTATCTTGATTTGAGAATATCACCACCCTAATAGTGAGTTGAGCTTGAGGAATCAAGGAATTTGGATTTTCCATATGGACAAGACTATATATGTTTGCAGTAGAAGCAACCATTCTAACAACGGGGTTCTTTATTTGGTGACATTGATGTCAAGGATATTGGTTACACACTTGAGTTAGATATGAAGTGGTTGAATTACCCATCTTGGTCCTACTTGCATAGTCCCAGGGCTAAATTGATAAGGTATGTTAATTTTCATTAAGGTTGAATAATATAGGAAGATAAATTTGAGAGAGTCTCTATCTAGTAATAAGATCATGACATGCCTAATATAGGCTTAATTTTTATGATATTAGGATACCTAACAAAAGGATATGTAGTCCTAAGAGCTCCATTTTAGTTAAATTTATTCTTACTTGATTTATGGTGAATGATCAATAATTAATACATGGTTTATTTTTTGTTAAAACAATCATGTCATATAATCTAATTAATCTCCTTCTCACAAGTAATAAATTGATTAGATCTAACTATGTGGATTGGAAAAGAAATTTGGACATAGTTCTCACATTAGAGGAACTAAAATGGGTGACTTAGGAATTTGCTCCTAGTACCCCTAATGGATAATCCACGCTGGAAGAGAGAGACACATTTCATAGTTGACATAAGGCAGATCAAAAGACCAAGTGTATCATACTTGGATCTTTGAATAAGGTGCTACAACAACAACAACACATGTTTCATGCCATAACTTAGGGCAAGTTAGTTAGACAAGATGCTCTTAAGACTATTATGAACACCAAGATGCTTATATAAACTCTAGTTAGAGACAATATGATGAGTATGATTGAACTCTTTAATAAGATAAAGATCCTTAAACTTAAGATTGATGGGGAAACTAAGGTCAATATGGTCTTCGAGACCTTATTGAATTCCTTCAGGAAATTTTAGCTCAACTATGCTATGAATAAGTTGTTAATGAACTTAACATACCTTATGAGGGAACTTCAAATGGCTAAGGAGATTTTCAAAGACCAAAAGGGTGTGCATATGACAATTAAGGGTTCTTCATATTCTTCTAAGAAAAAGAAGAAAAAAAAATTATGGAAACACCTAGAAGAATATAAAGTTTAAGGAAGGGAGTAAGAAAAGCAAGGAGAAGGGAAAAATGATTTCTTTGTGGAAAGAAAAACCATTGGTAAAATGAGTACCCTGAATTGCTGAAGAAAAAACAAATGATATATCATTCACTTTTAGTTGACTCTTGTTTGTTGGTGGATTTCACTAATTCTTGGTAGATAAATTCTAGGGTCACTAACCATATTTGTAATTCCTTATGGGAGTTTTAGCTAAGGAGTGATAAGAACCCCTAGATTTCTCTATTCCTAAACCTTGGATCATATAGGTATATGAAATCTAACCTAGGCTTCTCTAGAAACTAATCTAAGCAAAAACATGGTTTTAAAACCCATTTAGATTAATAAAACTATAGAAGAATGATTCATACCTTGATTTGGATGTTCTCATATTAATTCCTTATGATAAAGAAGATGCTTGAATACTTCAAAGGTCTCGGACTCACAAAGTTTTTCGCTTGATGACTCAAACCACGACCTTGACACTAAAAAAAGTGGACTTTGGAAGGAATAATGCCTTGGCTCTCTCTTTCTCTCTTTAAAGGTGGAAGATGATAGTCAATAAGCCTTGGAAACCCTAACCCTCAAGAGGTATTTATAGGGTTTCCTAGTCACTTAAGCCCACCAAGGCTTGGGTCACTTGATCTAACCCAAAACTAGTGCTTGATTAACTAACCACATAGAGCCATTTAATTAATCAATTAACCTAATCTAGAAACCTTGTTTACTATCCCTTATGTAACCTTGCGTAGTTAGACACCTTTATGCACAGGAGTGAACATAGAGCCAATGCAGCCCTCATAACCTATGTTATCATGGTATATGAGCTCAGAACAAGGATGACTAGGACCCATAAGAGTATTGGCTCTTTTAGAATCCAATTCTAAAGTTAATTCAACATTCCATTATAGAGAATCAACTACACTTTAGTACCTTATGTAAATAACAACAAGATGAAGCTTGGGCTTATGACCTATTATCCTCTACATGTAGACTCCCAATAAGGTAGTACCTGTAATCTAGCAAGATAGTACTATCACCTATCAAAATTACCTCTCTTATCCTTGAGTTATAGATCTCACTTATTATGTGATCGATTGAAATACTCTAACTCTAAGGAAAATATGTCAAATTTCCACTAAATGAAATGCTATGATTATAGTATTCTAAATCACATGTTCTTTAGATCACCCAATGGACACACTGTCTCAATCCTATGAGATATCATGGTGCCTTTATTGAGAATACTTATTGCCATTAGCTTCTATCAACAATGACTTAATACATAGAGATATGTGACCACCTTAAGGGAAACAAATAAACATGAATAAATAAATTTATAAATGAATCTCAATTTGTTACATCATATCATGTTTTTTAGGACTTAATCTCAACAAGGAGAAGTCTAAATGATGGGGACATGTCCTTGACTCTAGATTTTGATGTGAGGATAATTATACAAGTAGTGGGAGAGGCTACCCTTATCTTGAATAATAAATGTCTTCTAAAACTCAAAGATTATTTTTATGTTTTGGAGTGTAGAAAGAACTTGATTTTGGTTTTTAGTTTATGTAAATTGAATTATTTAGTATATTTTAATAAGCTAATTATTATTAAAAGGAATGATTCATTTATAAGCTTAGGATCATTGATTGATAATGTTTATCATGTTACTTCATTATCAATATCACCAAGTAATAAGAACAATCATATCTTACTTGCCTAGGTCATATTAATCTAAATAGGATCTAAAGACTACTTAATTCTAGAACATTGAATTCTTTTATTCTAGAGGATCTTCCAGTTTGCAAATCCTTTATACAAGATAAAATGACCAAGAGACCCTTTAATGCTAAAAGATACAGAGCCAAGGAATGTTTGGAGTTAGTACATACTAACGTGTGTGGACCGACCTTTTAATATCCATACATAGGGTAGGTATGAGTATTTCATCACCCTTAAAAATGATTACTCTAAGTTTAGATATATTCACTTAATGCATAGGAAATCTAATGCCTTAAACAAATTCATTGAATTTAAGGTAGAGTCGACAAACTAATTTGGTAAACATATCAAGACACTTTGTATCATCGAGGTGATAAGTATATGTCCATCCAATACAATTATTTCCTCAAGAAGCATGTGATTATATCCCAATTGAGTGCACATGGAACTCAATAGCAAAATAGAGTAGCGAAATAAGAAATCAAACTTTAATAGGCATGGTGAGATCTATGATGAGTTTCTCACCACTTCCTACATCCATTTAGGGACATGCCTCAAATATTATGGCTTACCTATTTAACCTAGTGTCTTCCAAGTCAGTTCTTTTGACTTGCATAGAGATGTGAATAGGTTGTAAACCTAGTTTTTGACACATTTATATTTGGGAGGGCTTAATACATGTGTTCAAGTCAAAGGTAGACAAGTTGGAAACAAGATTGGAGATATGTCGGTTTATAGATTATCTAAAAGGAACCATAGGTCATTAATTACTTTTGTAGTCAAGTCAACTAAAAGATATTTATTAACATAAATGCTAGATTTTTAGAAAAAGATTATTTGATGAGTAATAAGATAAAAGGTGATATAGATTAGAGAACACTAGATGACATTCCCATAATAACACATAAAACTATGGATCCGAAGGTTTCTACTCCACCATTCTTAGCAATTTAGTACATGAGAGCCTCGTTATAGTGGGAGGGTTGTTATACAACAATATAGGTTCATGTATCTAAGAAAGTCTTTTAAGATCATTCTAAAGGAACATGAGACCGATCCCATAGACTTCGATGAATCAATGAGTAACATTGATGCTCATCTATGGCAAAAAGCCATAAAGCTAAAGTTAGAATCTATGTTCTCTAAAAAAGTTTGAGATTTTTTAAGGGACAAATGTCTTTTAGGCCTAGCTGGGCTCAAAAATTAAGATTTGGCCCATAAAAGTTGCATAATTGATGAGAAGGATATAAAATATGAAAAGACCAATATACCCTTCAAAACTATTTTCTACCATAATGTTTGAGAAACTTTTTTATCTTAATTTTTTTTAATAATTATTCTGAAAATTTATTATTTTTAGAAAACTAATTTTTTTAAAAAAATATATTGCAAAAATATATAATTTTTAAAAAATAAATTTGGCATATTTTCAATTATTTTTTATATGCACAATTTTAAAAATATATATTTTCCAAAATGTTTGATTTTTAAATAATAATAATTTATTTTTATTTTGTTGGAAAATGGTGTATTTTTTTCCAAATCACTAAATTATATTAAATTTTATTGAGGTTTGCAAAAGGAATAAAATTTAAATTAATGTTTTTCTACTCTCTTTTTTTCATAGTCAATAAAGGTCATTTTTGGAAAGATAAAAACTTCAAATCCTTCTTCTCAATTTTCACACTTTCTCTAGGTCTTGGGCTTAAATAGTGAACTTATATGGACCAAAACTTAATTTTTGGGATCAACTAGGTCCAAAACACAATTATCCCATTTTTTAAATGCAGTTGAAGAGATAAAATTCATAGGGTGCAAGTGGGTCTATAAAAGTAATAGAGGAATCGATAAAAAGGTTGATGCATATAGGTTAGACTTCTAGCTAAGGGTTCTAGGTTATTACACATACGTGTTTTTTTCTTTTTATTGAAGTTGCACATTTTAAAAAAAAAATGGATATCACTAATATTTTGAAATTTCTTTAATTATTTTAAGTCGTTAAATATATTTTAGTTTGATGTTGTCAATGAGATTTTAACCTTATAGTTCTTGAATGATCAATTGGAGCAAATACCTCATCATAATGCCTATCTTACTTCAATTACCTTTTCCTTTTTAGAAAAGATTTAAGTATCATCTGTTATTCTACCTTATTATTTTATTTCTTTATCTATTGCATTTTCCCATCTTTTATCTTATATTATTTCTTCAAAATCTATAACTTTATATTTTGTAAAACAATTAAAAAAAGTTATATCATTTTATTTATTTTTTGTTATCTTATAAAGATCTTGTAAATTGTTGAAATGTGGTGTTTTTTCACTTAATCTTTCTAATGAAGATGGTGTTGTTAATGTTAGGATATAGTCTTTAAAAGAATTACATGATGTAGGGAAATGAGATTTCATTATAATATTTGTGTATTATGATTTAAATTTCCACTATTCCATTCATGTTTGCATTAATATTTATTTGAGCATTCAAGAGTAGATCACTTGCATTGTACATGATTTCGGTGCATTAGGAGTTATATTAAATATCCAAGTAATAGGTTTTTTACAAGTTATGAGTTGTTTACAATCGATTCATGAACTAAGGCAATTGAGATTGTAGTGCACTACCTCATTATTGGAGGGATGACTTATTTTGGACATCAAGATAGACTTCCCATGGTGAGTACATTAGTGTGTATGGTTACACATTGAACAAGACTTATAGTGGATGATGACATTGGTTATCAGGTAGTCATAATATCGCTAAACTAATATGTTGCATGGATTCTCAACCTTGAGACAATATTGAGGTAGTGTTCAGGTCTTTAACAACTTTGAATTATGGGTGAGACCCTAAGGTGATCATATATTCCATATGAATTCCGTAATGTTGATTAAGGAAATGACAAAAGGTATTCTCAATAGAAGCACCACAATG
The DNA here is from genome assembly GCA_037355405.1 of Vitis amurensis. Classification (NCBI taxonomy): domain Eukaryota; kingdom Viridiplantae; phylum Streptophyta; class Magnoliopsida; order Vitales; family Vitaceae; genus Vitis; species Vitis amurensis. The sequence continues at coordinate 19,265,334 of CM074693.1, forward strand.
TTTCATGGGATTGAGAGATACAATGTGTCCTCCTCGAGTGATCTTAAAGACTTGTAATCATGAAATCTATGGTGCCATAATAACTCCTTAAGTGAGATTGGACATATGTCCTTTGTGAACAAGAGTATGTCATTTGATCACATAGTAGAAAGATCTAATACTTAAGAATGGTGGAGTTGATCTTGAGAGGTTCATAGTTTTTATCTCATTAAATTACAAACACTAGTTCATAGGTTGTTTACATATAGTAGATAGTAACTCACAAACATGAGAAATTGATTAAATTGAATTTAACCAATTTTCATCTTGATGTAATGTCATAAGATATTACAGTGAAGTTGACTTTCTTCAATGAAATGTTGAGTCAACTTCAAAATTATATTTTGAGGGTGTCGATATTTTTTTGATGGGTCCTAGTGATCCCCTCTCAAATTCATATTCTTTATTAGCACAAAGTCTTGAGGCTTTATGGAAACTTAATTATTTATGTGCATAAAGGTGTTTTGGTAAAAGCATAAGATTGCAAAAAATTTTATGATTAATTAATCTTGGTTTTTCTGAATTGGGCTAGTTAATTAATTAGGACCTAATAAGTAAGGTTTAGTGACTCAAGCCTAAGTTGGGCCAAAGTTACTTAAGCTCATAAGAATGTCTATATAAACCCTCGTAAGGGTTTAGGATTAGACATTTTTAACCATTCAAAAGATGATCTTCTAGAAACTCTTCATCTTAATTTCTTTCTCTAAAGGTGTGTATCACTCTACATAGGTGCTAAGATTCAAAGGAGTATTGGGTGGAAGATTGCAAGGATTTTTATCTCTTTGGTGAAAGTATTTGGGTTTAGGAACAATCAAATCCTAAGTATGATTTCTAACACACACATTATGGAGTCAAAGTTTTGATTTCTATTGCTTCCGTTACTCTTAGGATCTTAAATACATGTACCTTAAGGCCTAAGGGTATCATATCCCAACAATCAAAACTTCATAAATTGATGGAAGTGGTTATAAAGGAAGAGTTATGATATCTTACAACCATTCTCTTGTTCTTCTTATTCATAATTGCCTTCTCAAGCACCTCAATCTCATGTTTCCTTTTCATTAAACTTGACATCTCTATGATGGTATAATTCTATTACTTAGATTTAGGAATGACAATTTTGCAAGCTATTTGGGTAACCTGCCCTACCCTACCCTTATTGGGACTGGTATGGGTTTGGGAAAATTTTCAAAACCCGAATTGGGTTCAAGGCGGGGATTTATACCAACTTTCCCAACCCCACCCGCCATGTTATAAATTTAGCTTTCAAATTTTATAAAATACCAAACAATTCCCTATTATAAATAGTTCCTTTGTTTACATTTACCCTAGATCAACCATTGTTCTTTTCTCATCTCTGCGTATTACCCCTTTCTACTTCAAGTTTAAAAAATCTATCTCCAAGTATGAATCCAAGAGGAGAAACAAAATCAAGAAACGATCGTGGAGAAACTTTTTTCTTTTCTTCAAGTGGAATCACAACAACGATTAACTCCATTGTGATAACAACAACTTCGATATTCATCAAGTGCCAAAGCCTTCAAAGCCTCCATTTCAAGCCTTCTCCTCTTCTGAAGGTTCGGGTTTTGATTTGGTTTTTAGCCTTGGTCATATTTTAGGGTTTTGTCTAGTTGGATGTGTATAGATATTTGATTTTTGTGAACATTTTGAATTTTTTTTTTCTAATTTGAGTTTTGGTTTGAAGAATCAAATTTTAGCTTGTCTTGTTCCAAGTGTGAATTTGTCTCAAGTCTTAGATCCATTCTTTTTTTTTTCCAATATTTTCTTTCCAAAGGCCATTGTGGTCTCTCAAAATTTTTGTGGTATTTTTTGTTTTTTCAGAAAAATGTATGAACATGAAGATTTTGAATTTGTTCATTGGGGATTTTATGGATTGATGTAATGTTGTTGGGTTTGGAAAAATCATCCTTCCTATCGAAACAAAAATACATATATGGGTTGAGATGATGTGGGGACGAGTTTATCCTTTTTTTTTTTTTTTTTGTAAACAAGGATGGGCACTCATCAACATGCCCTGGCTCGAGTTTGGGATGGGGATGGGGAAGGATTATATAACTAAGACGAGAATAGGATAGGGGTGGCCTATCCCAAACCCGCCTCGTTGTCATCCCTACTTAGATTATATGACTTGAAACCTTTAGAGCTTGAATTGTAAACCTCTGAAAATATATTTTCCACTTTTAACATATAACTTTGATCATTTTCAATCGTGCACATGAGATTAATGTTTCAAATAATCTTACATATGTGATACCTACTTTTTTTTTTTTTTTTCCATTCTAAGCATGCATGTTGTAGTGTTTTAATTCAATACTTCAATTAAAAGAATAGTTTAAGAAACAAATTACACAATCATCCACTTTGGGCCAAAATTTGTAAGCATTTTCATAGTTTTCAACATATTTCAAGTCATGTTAAGAATTGTTCTATTTTTATTTCAACTGCTACAAGTTTTTGTAGATAATATGAAATCATTAAAGACTAACAAATCCCATAATTTTCATAATATTTTTCAAATTCTTTTAATATAAATTTACCTTTCTATTGGATCTCATTACATTTATATTGTAGCCATTATCTTTTTTAGTGTTTTAAATTTCTTAAAATTATTAAATACTTCAATTTTTTATTTCAAAAATTACATCCAAGTTTTCTACTAAAATCTTCAATAAAAAGTAATATATATATATATATATATTTCATGTCATGCTCAAAGCAAACATTTGAAATAAATTGATGTCTTCTACTTTTTTAGTGGTTGCTTACTCTAGTATGAAGATACCATACATTTTTCTTTTTTACTTTCTCTTTTATATGCTAATAATAAAATAGATTCTTGTTAAATTTTTTTTTTCAATATAATTAGCTTTTCTTTCCATATTGTTAGGAAACACTTCCATATTCATACCCATGATTGACAAATTTTTTTATAAGTATAATATTAAATTTAAGATTTATCATATATATATATATATAGATATATATATATATATATATATATATATATATATATATATATATATATATATATATATATATATATATATATATCTATATATCTATATATATATATATTCTTTTTACCTTGAGTTACACCTTCTTTCATATCCTCTCAAAGAATATGAATTTTTACTTTAATTTTTTTTTCTTGTTGCTTAATAAATTGAAAACATCCTCTTTCTTTATTTCCTTCGTCACAACCATTTTTAAATTTATTTTGGATTCTTTCATTTACAAGATTTTTTTTTCATTCTCCTTTAATGTAAGTTTTACTTGAAAAAATTATTCTAATTTTTTTAGGTTTTTCTTTTTAATCTCGTGTCATAGGCTTGCAATGATCCCATAATTTAATCAACAACTAGAGAATCAAAATCTTTAGACTTTCCAATGGTCATAACAAGCAAACTTTAAATCAAAAGATCAAGGTTTTTATTTTTATTTTTAATTACATGTCATTTAAGTCTTCATCATTTCTTTTTAATAGATTATCACTAATATTCCTGAAAAATAATTGGAGATTGATTCTAATTTTCTCAAACTCAAACTTTCAAATTCTTTTCTTAAAGCTTGAAGACCAATACTATTATCATCTCCTTTACATAATCTTTCATGCTTCTTTTGTAAGATTTTCCTAAACGGATTAAAAAATCTAGCCCATAATCTTCTATCAATTATTGGGTTTCCATTTATTTAGTTTTCCTTTTTTGATTGCTATTAATAGTAATGAATTATGGCATTGACTCTATGATGGATGGAGTGAATATAAATAGAGCTTTTGTAGTTAGGTCCCTAAGCCTCCAATCTCTATTCATACATTTATACACCATCATTTTGAGATTGATTAAGGGTTTAGAAGCACCTCAACCCATCTGAATATCAAATTTGATTTCTGGATTTCCAAACCATCAATGGTCAAAGGTATGCTTGGGTTTTTCCTTTATTTCTATATTTAACCTATGCTATTAAGTTTTTGAGCATGTTTAGATTGGTTTTAGCACTTATAGTTGGTATTAGAGCAATATTATTACCTCTGCCTTGATTATGTGCAATATGAAAAAAAAAAATCTATGTAAAATGACTCGGTCGGAGGTTGAAGTCGATACCAAACAACATATCATTTTGAGTGTTTGAAAAAAAAAATGACATGTCATTTGGACCAATTGAAGGTTGTTGTCATAGAGGAAAAACGACACGTCATTTTTTTTTATGATGAAATGACAAGTCATTTTTTGGAGGAAGTTTCAGCAAAATAGGCAAAATGACATGTCATTTTGCGTAGAAATATACAACTACATTTGTGGAAAATGACATGTCGTTTCAAAGACATAAAAAAAAATTGAAAATTTTCCATCAATTTTAAATTTTGGATATTCTGTGAAAATTTCATAAATTTGGTATTTTTGTGAAAATTTTTCATATTTTTTGTGTTTTTATGAAAAAAAAATCATAAATTTGGATTTTAACGAATACCTTTTTGTGGAATTGAGATTTGAATGTTTATGTGCTTAAAATTATTTCATTTTTGTATGTATAATTTATTGTTTTCATTATACATGCAATTTGAATTTTTTTAGTACATAAATTTAGACAATGTTCATATATGTAAATATTTCTTACAGTTGCATGCAATTTATATGAACAATTTTTGTGAATAAAAATTAAATATCTAGTGATCCATATAAATTTTATTTATTAGGGATTAGCTACAACATCTTTAATTATGTAAATTTATATATTAAGTGCTTTAGGATCACATATAGAAAAATAACAATGAATGTAATTAATTACATTTAAATGTAACAAATTTTATCCCACGAGAAGTTTTATTATATTTGTATGATTAATTAGGATAGAATATCAAATTATATTTTTAATTTACCCACGGGAATTAGGAAAGAAACATAATTTGATAGTTTTATCATAAAGTTTGATGGATCTAATTGAATTAGAACTTTAGCTCACAGACAAGTTTTATGTCACTAGATTCATGTTTTTGAAACATGATTTACATTGGTAAAACATGATATATATATATATATATATAACCTCAAATTACTATACTTATATAAGCATGTATGTTTAATTTCTATGTAATCATGCAATTTGTGAATTTTTTTTATATAAGATGTGATATTCCCAAACTAAAGGGTGACAACTAAGGAGAGAATTCTCCTTCATTTAAGGTGGATGGACATTGATTATGCTATTAGGAAAGACAAACCGATCATTACCATGACAAACACTATAGATGAAAAGGCTCTTTATGAATTATGGGAGCGATCTAATCGCCTCAGTGTGATAATCATAAAGACCAAAATTTCTGCTAGCATTCAAGGCTTAGTCAATCAATATGATAAAGTTAAGACATTACTGAAGGCTATTGATTAGCAGTTTTAGACTTTAGATAAGACACTTGTCAGCACACTAATTATGAACTTTTCATCCTTAAAGGCTCACCAGTGTGAGAGGTGTGCATAAATAATACAAATGAAGGACATTGTGGCTTAGTTGAAAACTCTTGAGGTTGAGATATCTTAATATTTCCTTGTGCACTACATACTGAACACTATTCCATAGCAATATGGACCCTTCAAAATCTCTTATAGCACACATAAGGATAAATGGTCAATTAATGAACTTCTGACCATGTATGTTCAAGAAAAAGGAAAGCTAGTAATGGAAATGGGTGAGTATGCATTACTGGCAACACAAGGAAAGAACTAGAACTAAGCCAAACAACAGGGGAAAGGTAAAATACTGCCCCAAGGATAAATAAAAAAGGAATCCAAGTGCTTCTTCTACAAAAGAAAATGACACATGAAGAAGGATTGCTCCAAATTTCATAAATGGCATGAGAAGAAAGGTAATCCAATCTCATTTTTTTGTTATGAATCTAATATGGTTGATGTTAATCATAACACATGGTGGATTGATTCTGGTTCTACAATCCATATTTCAAATACCTTGTAGGGTATGCAAAACCTAAGAAAGCCAGTGGCAAGTGAATAGTGCATCTATTTAGGAAACAAGATGCATTCACATGTGGAGGCTATTGGAACATGCACTTTAATTTTAAATAGTGGTTTTGCTTTAAATTTGGAAAAGACATTTTATATTCCAAGTTTCTCTAGGAATTTGATTTCAGTTTCAAGACTTGCACCTTTTGGTTATTCCTTTAACTTTTCAAGAAAATCCTTCAATTTATTTATAAATCTGATCTTGTTGCAAATGGTACATTGTCTAATGGTCTTTTCTCTATTAATTTGCAAAATGATACTACTCATAATGTTATGCATGTTCACATGGTGTTAAATGATGTGTTATGAATGAAGATTCCTCTTTATTATGGCATCGGAGATTGGAGCATATCTCCATAGAAAGATTTAAGAGATTAGTAAAAGATGAAGTATTTAGTAGTTTGGATTTTACTGATTTTGACACTTGTGTGGAGTGCATTTAGGGAAAGCAGACCAATAAGTCAAAGAAATGTGCCAAGAGGAGCACATACATGTTAGAGATCACACATTCAGACATTTGTAGTCCAAACATGGAATCGTATGGTCGGAAATGCTTTATCTTTTTCATAGATGATTGCTCATGATACATGTATTTCTACTTGCTTCATAAAAAAAACGAAGCACTAGATGCCATTGAGGTGTTTAAGGTTGAAGTAAAGAAACAATGTGGAAAGCAAATTAAGATCGTGAGAAAAGACAAAGGTATAGAATATTATGGTAGATACACTGAGGATGGACAATGACCTAGTCCATTTGTGAATTTTCTTCAAGAGCATGGGATAGTTGCCCAATATAACATGCCTGGTTCCCCAAATTAGAATGGCATAGCAAAAAGAAGAAACCAAATGTTATTAAACATGGTACGAAGTATGCTTAGTAGCTTTAAGCTTCCTAAATCCCTATGGACTGAAGCTTTTAAAAGGACAATGTATATATTGAAATGAATACCTACTAAGGTTATCCCAGAGACACCATTTGAATTATGAAAATGATGGAAACCAAGTTTGCGACATATACGTGTTTGGGAATGCTCGTCTAAAGTAAGAGTTTACAACCCATAAGAGAATAAACTAGACCTAAGGACTATTAATGGATTTTTCGTTGGATATGTCAAAAGGTCTAAGGGTATAGATTCTACCATCCATCCCACAACACTAGGATGATGGAATCAAGAAATGAATTTTTTTTTTTTTTTTTTAGAATTACTTATTCAGTGGGAGTGATCAATACCAAAGCACAATCTCTAAGAAAGATCAACCTTCCATTCCAAGTGAAAGGTGTTATCATTCATAGGACCCCTCAAGTTTAAACGGGAGTTGAACAACCAATCATTGAAGTTCCACAAGCTGCTGAGAATAATCCAGTAGATCAAGTTGTTTAGGAAATGCTAGAAATTGTTGAACAACATGATCCTCAGGAAAGTGTTGATTCAACATTAAGGAGATCTACTAGAGCAAGGAAATAAGCAATTCCTAATGATTATATCGTGTATCTACAAGAATCGAACTATAACATTGGAGCCGAAAATGATCTTAAAATGTTTTCACTAGCCATGAGTTGCAAAGAATCAAATTTATGGTACGATACCATGAAAAATGAGATGAATTCTATGAAATCTAACGAAGTCTGGAATCTTGTTGAGTTGGCTGATGGTGCAAAAGCCATAAGATGTAAATGGGTCTTTAAGACAAAAAAAGACTCAGTGGGCAACATTGAAAGATATAAAGCAAGACTCGTTGCTAAAAGATTAACTTAGAATGAAGGAATCAACTAGAAGGAGACCTTCTTTCATGTATCCAAGAAAGGTTTTTTTTCGCATTATTATGGTGTTGGTTGCTTATTTTGATTTAAAGTTGTAACAAATGGATATGAAAACAACTTTCTTCAATGGAGATCTAGAGGAAGAAGTTTACATTAAACAACCAAAAGGATTTTCCTTTAGATATGGTGAGCACTTGGTATGCAAGCTCAAGAAATCCATATATGGATTAAAACAAGCCTCCCATCAGTGGTAGTTGAAATTCCATGATGTTATCTCTTCATTTGGGTTTGTAAAGAATATTGTAGATCAAAGTATATACCAAAAGGTCAGTGGGAGTAAAATTTGTTTCCTTATTCTATATATGGGTGACATTTTACTTGTAACCAATGATAAGGTTTTACTATATGAGGTGAAACAATTTCTATGTAAAAACTTTGACATGAAGGATATGGGTGATGTATCTTATGTCATTGGCATTAAGATACATAGAAACAAATTTTGAGGAATTTTGGGTTTATCTCAAGAGACTTATATCAACAAAGTTTTAGGGAGATTTCGAATAAAAGTTTGTTCACCAAGTATAGCTTCCATTGTGAAGGGTTATAGGTTTAATTTAAACCAGTGCCCGAAAAATGATCTTGAAATGAAACAAATGAAGAACATTACATATGCTTCTTTTGTTGAAAGCCTAATGTATGGTCCAGTCCACACAAGACCTGACATTGCATTTATTGTTGGGAAGATATTAGAGTAATCCAAGTATAGAATATTGGAGAGCTACAAAGAAGGTGTTGAGGAACCTTTAAGGGATGAAGGACTACTGTTTATGTATAGATGGACTAATAATAAGGAGGTGATGGGCTACTCAGATTCAGACTTCGTTGGTTGTGCTGATTCACATAAATCAATATCTAGATACATTTTTATGTTCACCGATGGAGTTGTATCCTGGAGGAGTGCAAAGTAGACTTTGACTGTACTTCTACTGTGGAGGCCGAGTTCGTATCTTGTTTTGAGGCTACTTTGCATGGTTTATGGATGAAGAGTTTCATTTCTAAGCTTAGAATTGTGGATTCAATTTCTAGGTCATTGAGGATGTATTGCAACAATTCAACTGCAATTTTTAGGGCTAAAAATAACAAAAGTGGTAGTTGAAGCAAACACATTGACATCAAGTATTTAGCCATAAGAGAACATGTTAAGGACACAACGATCGTTATTGAACACATCAGCACTAAATTGATGATAGCTAATCCTTTGACAAAAGGTATGCCGCCATCAAAATTCAAGGATCACATGGATAGAATGGGACTCGATTTCTTTGTATGATTTTCATTGTAAGGACGAATGTTATTTGTGATGAAACTCTATTTATGTGATAATATTTTCTTGTATTTGTTTCTAATTTGTGTACACATTCATTCATTTGAGAAATATTACTAATGTTTAGACCTAGAATAAACATAGGGTTTATTTATTAAGTAATGAAGGCAAGTGTTTAAAAGACATAATGCATTATGATTCATGGAAAATAATACTCATTTTAGAGAACCTATCCCCATGATTCGTGTATTTTGTTTTTTACTATGGTGAATGATGGAATATATAAACCAAATGGGAGAATGTAGGATTTTCCTAAACGAGTCTAGACATTTAGCCTATCATCTTCCATCAATTTTAGGATTTTCATTGATTTAGTTTTTCATTTTTGATTGCCATTAACAGCCATGAATTATGGTATTGACTCTATGATGGGCATAGTAAATATAAACAAAGCTTTTGAGGTTAGGTTCCTAAGCCTCCAATCTTTATTTAGACATATATACACCATCGATTTGAGATTGATTAAGGCTTTAGAAGCACCTCAACTCATTTAAATATCAAATTTGATTTCCGGATTCCCAAGCCATCAATGGTCAAAGGTATGTTTTGGCTATTCCTTTATTTCCGCATTTGATATATGCTATCAAGTTTTTTAGCATGTTTAGATTGGTTTTAGCACTTACATCTTTAGTAATGTTGGCACTTGAACTCTTTTCAATGGGGCTTTCATTTATTTCTTCATAGATGAGGCAAACACCTTTTTTTTTTTCTTTCTTCCTTATATTTTTCACAAAAGATTCTATTGAATTTAAAATAGAATGGTTTCATTTATATCCCCTTATAACCTTTGTTTACAACCTTTCATGCATCTTGCAAACTAAGCAAAACCTTTATACGCTCCAATAATTATAATTGTTTTTGATGAGTTAGGGGACACGAAATGATTATCTCCTACTTATTATCCTTTTGTCATGGCTCTAATACCGATGATTTGTTAGAGTAATAAGATCAAAAACACATAAATAATTACATTATAAAGAAAGATAATTAATTGATAAAAATAAAGAAAAAATTATTATCTTTCATCACTCTTGTTTAACTCAATTAATTAAATATAAAAATTAAATTCACCACTTAAGTCAAAAGGATTTGAGGCCCTATTAGCTTCTTTTCTATTTTCATTTTCAAAGATAACAAAAAATGTTAGAGAATATGTTTGGAGACTTCAGACTTTGTTTAACAATTATATTTTAAAAGAATTTCCTATTCTTTAGAATTATATATTAAAAAAAAAAAAAAAAAGGAAAGACCCTTGTTTGGCAACCAAAAAAAAAAAACAAGGTATCTTTTAGTTGTTTTTCATTATTTTTTAAGGATTGTTTAAAAATTAATCATACAAATAAGTAGAATTATTAATAGAAACACAATAAATAAAAGTTATTTTTAAAATATATTTAAAACTATGGAAAATAGGTTAAGAATATTTCTAAGTTTCCAAATAGATTTTTATTTTACAAAACACCAAAGAATAGTTTTTAAAAACTATCTTCAAAACTATTTTTTAGAACTATTTTCAAAAACGCTTGCTGAATAGTCATAGCTCTCTTATGTGTAGAATAAAAAATTTCTTGGAAACTTGAATATTTTTAATCATTCTCCATATTTGTATAATTATTTTTTAAAATAGCTCTCAAAAAATAAGTGAAAACAACTAAATGATTATCTTTAAAAATATTATATTTTCTGTTTTTAAGAATAAAAAATTATTTTCTATTTTTAAAAATATAAATTTTTTATTTATTTTCTATTATCAAATATATTTTAGCTTCTTTTTTTTTTTTTTTTTTTGTGCCTTAGAGAAGAAAAAACTACTTTTAAAAACGGTTATCAAACATGGACTATTTTTCTATTTTCATTTTATGGAAAACTGAGTTCAAAAAATAGAAAAAACAAAACTCCAATATGGTATTTTGAACATTTTCTTAAGGAACAAAGATAATTTATTTATTTATTTAATTATCTTTCATGTAAAAAAATTGTTCCAAACTCCTTTATTAATTATAGGAATATTTTTAAAATTATACTATTAAAATAACTTATAGAGAAAAAAGTGAAAAAAAAAAAGTAATTAACAAATATAATTTGATTATTTTTCATATGAAAAATTTAAGTACTAAATAAGGGTTTTGGTTTTCATTTTTAAAAGCAGTTTTCACTTTTTTTAACCGAACATATTAAAAAAATAAAAATAAATAAAATATAGAAAATAAAAAACTAGATTTTAGAAAGTAAAACTAGAAAACATTTTTCAAACTAAATGCAACCTAATTAACTTTAAAAAATACATCAAATCTAAATTTTGAAAACTTCCTAAAATTAAATTTACTTTCCAAAAAAAAAAAAAAAAATCTACCTATGAGTTCCAAAATGGGTGGATTTCCTTTTGGGGGTATTTTTCAATTTGCTTTCCCATTTCAAAAGACGTTGCTGATGGATTCCTTTGACCGTGCATTTTTTCTTTTGTCCTTTTTTGTTTTTTTTACTAGCAGGGTTTGTGTGATGTGCTTATTCATGTCTGTTCTTTTTAATTATTCCATGTATCACTTGTCATCCTTAGTCGTATGTAATTGATCTGAAAGCCCTATGGAAATGGAAGCAGACATTATATTTATTTACCACAAGTCTCCTCTTCCGAAGAGATTTTCTAGCATAAACATAAGAGAATTGCAGAGATCTCTATTCCTACATGGACATGGCCTAGGGTTAAGTTCAATGATATTCACTCATTTACCACACAAAGTGGATAGTAAGAGACCAATGCATGGAAACCTTAAAATGTGAAGGCGGGTATAAGACATGGGAGGAAACTAAACAGAATTTGCTAAGACAATGGCAATTAATCTATTTAGTTTCCTCCAATTCTCACCTCCGACTTTAACAGCCCTTTCGCCCCTTCACTGGATGGTCTTGCTTTCCCACCAATATTATTCTTATTCCACAATGGTATTTATAAGCAATTCCAACAACTTTGGCAACATGGCATTAGACAAGAGCGGCAGTGTAGAATCTTCATGAACAGCATGACTTGCATGCTCATGACAAACCACCACAGAAATTTTCCCTTCCTTCTCTCGTGCCAAATGAAATATTTATCTGCTGACCATGTTATGTAACCGAAGAAGTAAGACTTAACATTTTTAGATTTTCTAGCCTCTGCTAGACCAATTAAAGATCCTAATTCTCTTAATTTGGCTAAAGTTTCCAATATGAAAAACAAGCAGAAGCATGGTTTGTTTGATCAACTAATGAATACGCAACCAAGGTTCAAAGTATCGGCCAAGTTCGTACAACTCGGCCGAGTCATATCCACCTCGACACCTGTCGCGACGAAACTGATACCAGATATGGTATTATGCACGAACTCGGTTAGGAATCAGTAAGACTCAGCTGACTCATCTGAGTTTTTGAGTTAACTCGGTTGACTCAGTTATGTTACAGAGAATAAAAAAAAAAATCAGAGATTGCCCTTTCAAAAGTAAACACCTATTCTGAAATTTTAAACCATCAATGAGAAGATCAAAGAAGACGAAGAAGAAAAAACCCAACCCCTGACCCGTTCGGAAATAAGCAGATAAACCACCGAAGGATGAGGGCATGATTTAGGATTTACTTACCTGTTTTTCCTCAAAATTGAGCATTACTAGAGGGTGGAGCTTTGGTGTCGGGGGTGGTGACTCATTAAGTGGACTGAATCTTTCACCGGCGACATCGACAAGACAACCCGCTCATAGTTAGATTGCTCCCCCTCCCGTGTTGGGTCTTGCACGGTTGCAAATTTGCAATTGCTGGTGGTATTGTGGGTCTTGACTCTTGATAGCAATGGTGAAGGGTGGAAGAAGCTCAAATTAGTAAAGTAAAAATTGCCTTTTATATGGATTTATGAGATATGATTTAATAGTAATATATTAGGAGAATTGGGTCCCGATTTACTAAAGTAAAATGATATGAAAGGTATGGATGAGATTTAATGATAAATTAAAGTGTTTAGTAAGGTGAGAATTAAATCCACAATTTTTAATATTATCACAAATAATTTTGAGCTAAATGTGAAAAAAAATTGTTTTATTAAAATTTTCAGCTTATTCAATTATATGTATTTTTTAAATTTATATAATATTTTCATAATTTTTTTAAATTTTTAATTATCTTATTTTGCGTATCGTTCCATATCGAACCGAGACACCTAGACTGATATGCCTCATGACCCTCCGAGTCAAAGACCGGTACAGCGACTTTGAACCATGTATGCAACAGCTAGCCTCACAACCATTCTATGTGAAGGCCTTGACAGCATCTAGTACTAGTTGTGTCTTCCTAGTCATGGCTGGCCACTTGTTATCAGGTTCCTTACCATTTCACTTAATACGTGCAACCTAACCAGCAAATTCAAGCATCATCAGGGCCTCCAGCGGAAGATCGTTTGTGACAGAGTACTCACTCGGCCTTCCTTCTCATCCTCGAAACGTCCTCATTTCAAGCTTTATTTTTAATTATTCTCCATACTTCTATAAAAATAAGTAAAAAAACTTTAAAAAATTAAAAGATATTTTTTAAAAACACTATGTTTTTTATTTTCAAAATAAAAAACTTCTTTTTTTTGTGTGTGTATTTTTCTATTTTTTTCACTCAAAAACAAAAACCGAGTTTAAAAAATTGGAAAAAGTGAAACTCCAATTTGATATTTTCAACATTTTCTTAAGGAATATTAATATTTACTAATAATATTACAATACTATAATCTACTTCTTCTTTTTTTTATCAATAATATTACATTTTTATATCAGAAAGTAATTCATTTTAATAAATCAAGATATGTGCATTAGGTCAATTCCTTTGTTAATTATTGATATATTAAAATTTTCTATTACACTATTAAAATAATTATCAGAACAAATAAAAAAAAGCAAATTATTTAATTATTTTTCTTGTAAAAAAAATGTACTAAACTCCTTTATTAATTATAGGCATATTATTTTTTATTATTATACTATTAAAATAACTAATAGAGAAAAGAAAATTTAAAAAGAAACATCAATAAATATAATTTGATTATTTTTGTTATTTGTCATGTGAAAATATTTCGTTTCTATTTTTCATTTTTTAAAAACAATTTCCACTTTTTCGAGGCAAATGTATTATATATATAGATATATATAGAAAATAAAAATAAAATACCAAAACCAGAAAACATTTTCCAAACTAAATGCAACCTAATTAAATTTTAAAAAATAAAATATAAAATTTGAAAAATTCCTAAACTTTCCAGCAAAAAATAAATGAATAAAAAATAAATAAATAAAAACTATGAGTTGCAAAATGGGGGCGATTTCCTTGAGGAGGTATTTTCCAATTTGTTTTATTTTTTTAATGGATTTCAAGTTTGAGAAGTTCATTTTAGATAAAAGACCATATCAACTGAAATTGCATGCAAATGAAGAACAAAGTATACATTCATTGATAATAAGAGAGAACTGCAGTGGAGATCTCTCTATTCATATATGAACATGGACATGTAGTTAAATTCAATGATATTCACCTCTCCACCGTCATGGCAAAGCGGATACCAAGAGAGCTAAATATGTGAAAACCTTAAAATGTGAAGGTCGGAGATAAGACATTGGAGGAAACTAAACAGAATTTGTTAAGAATAATGACAATGACAATTAATCTATTTAGTTTCCTCCAATTCTCACCTACGACTTTGACAGCCCTTTGGCCGATGGTCATCTGTTTTCTTGTATAGGCATAAACTCGACCGGTGGGTATTTATAAGCAATTCCAACAGCTTTGCAACATGCAGTAGACAAGAGAGGAAATGTAGAATCTTCATGAACCGCATGACTTGCATGCTCATGACAAACCATCACCGAAATTTTGCCTTCCTTCTCTCGTGCCAAATGAACTATTTAACCACTGATATTGTTATGTTAACCAAGCAAATAAGGTTTAACATTTTTTGTTTTTCTAGCCTCTGCAAGACCAATTAAAGATTGTAATTGTCTTAATTTGGCTACAGTTTCTAAAAGTTTTTCCGTGAGCTTTTCTTAAAAATAAAAAAAATAAAAATATTCCTTGAGTTGCTATGAGAACCTTAATTGTGCTCACATCTCATCAGAATACCTCCAATCAAAGTTTGTGTTTTATTACTTTTTCTTTTATTAAAATTTAAAAAAAAATAAAAATCCATGAATCTCGTACTAGTTCCTTTCTACTTTTACTTTGATTTACTTCAATTTCAAGTCATCTAATAAATTAATCTTGATTTAAATCTCTGGATGATGCAGGGATCGACCTGAGAAACACCCTCCAATTAATGAACCTTATTACAAAGGTGCAATGATGACTGGTAATCTTTTTGAACGGATGTTCCAATAACCTAGATATAGGTTTGTTTTATTGAGCAGAACACAAGTTGAAACCAGTTTGATGATCTTGAAACAAGCAGAAGCATGGTTTGTTTGATCAACTTATGAACCCACTTCAACAACCCCGCGACCTTTCTCTACGGCGACCTTGAAAGCATCCAGAATTAGTTGTCTTCCTAGTCATGGCTGGCCACTGGTTATCAGGTTCCTTACCATTTCGCTTAATATCCGCAACCAAACCAGCAAATTTACACATCATCAGGGTCTCCTAAGGAAGATCGTTTGTGACAGAGTGCTCACTAGGCCTTGCTTCCCATCCTGTCAAAAGCCCCTCCGAGCAAGACTTCGAACCCCGCAGAATACGAAGCAGTGTTGTGTTTACTATATCAACTCCTTTACGTATATAGCTTAAAATCTTTAATGCTTCTTTGGCAATATTGGTACTTGAAATCTTTTCAAAGGGGCTTTCATTTATTTCTTGATTGATGAGGCAAACACTTTTTTTTTTTTCTTTCTTCCTTCTAGTTTTCAAAATATTCTATTGAATTTGAAATAGAATGGTTTTATCTTGTATCTCCTTATAACCTTTGTTTACAACCTTTCATGCATATTGCATACTAAGCAAAACTTTTGTCTTGATACTCCAATTATTGTAATTGTTTTTGTTAAGTTGAGGAACTCCAAGCGAATTGTTCTAATTATTATCCTTTTGTCATGGCTCTATACTAATTTATTAGAGTAATAAGACCAAAAAGACAAACAATTATATTATAAAGGGAGATAATTAATCATTAGAAATTATTAATATATTTAGTTACTATATTAGAATTATTTATTTAGTTACTATATATTTATTTAATTATTATATATTTATTTATTTAGTTATTATATTAGAATGATTTTCTTTCTTTTTAGAAGTAAATGTAAATTAGTTTTTATTTCCTTTGATTAAGTCTATTTAAATTCCAATAGTGTTGTACCTTTTTTTCAAGAGAATTCATAATGAGCAATACTAGATTTTTTGAATTTCAACATGGTATCAAAACAAAATTGATCTTTAATAAAACTTTTAATTTGCGATCTCATGAAAGAAAGTTTAATTTCATACACTACTTTCATATCTATTTGATCATGAAAGTCCTTTTTTTTTTCTTTTTTGTATTTGATCATGAGATATTGTAATGGATCATCACATCATTCTTTTCCTATTTAATCCGTATTCATTTTCTTTTGTTTGTATCTATTTTCTTTTGTTTGGCCGTTATTTGTTATTTATTTGCCATGACTAGTGAACTAGATGATTTCCTTCAATCTATTAATGTGAGATTGGGAAAAAAAAATATTTGTATTGAGTTATGTGATGAAAATTTTTCTAAAAGCACAAAGATATGGAGTTATATTATTAACACTTTACCCAAACCTATGAATGAAAAGAATGAAAAATATGAAGAACAGTTAGATGTTTGGAAAGTAAGCAATTAAAAAATTATCACTTTGATCAACAACTCTGTTGATAATCCGATAGGCATGTAGTTGGCGAAGTATAAAATTGCTAAAGAGATCTGAGATGATTTGGAAAGATTGTATAAGCAATCTAATTTTACATTTCCCTTATTTGTTTATTGGATATGAATACAAAATTTTGTTGGATATGAATCTAAATTTTGTTTATATCTATTTATTAGATATGAATCCAAATTTTATTTGTCTTCGTATGTTGAATATGAATCTAAATTCTATCTGTCTCTCCTTTTTCTATGGTTTTATGTCTTCTTCTGTGTCTCTTCCCTGATCTCTCCTTCCGTGATAGTTTTATGTTGACTTCATCTTTTATATTTCCTTGATAGTTTTAGTTTTATGTCTTTCATTACTTCTTCTTTTATACCTTCTTTTCTTGTGATGTTTTCTTTCTAAATCTGAACTTGTTCACATTGATCTTTTTTTGGATGATATAGATCATTTTCATGTAGATATTGGAACTTTGGTTTTTGAATGTCATATTCATTCCTCTCCTTCTATGCTACTCCAACACCTTTTAAGGCTATGGATCCTCTTCTCTCATGTTCTTCTCAGCAACTTCCAAGCTATGACCGAGGAACTTTCTGTTTTACATAAGACTAATACTTGGAATTCGGTACTTCAATTAAGCAATACAAAGCTCGATTGATTGTTAAGGGATTTTTTCAACAATGTGATTGTGAAGTTGTTTACCAAGTCACACCCACTTTCGTGTTTTCGGTTTTTGATTAACAAACTCTTGATGCTTCTTATAGTTGCATTGTGAGTTTGTGAAAAGATATTAGACATTATTAATATATTTAGTTACTATATTAGAATTATTTATTTAGCTACTATATATTTATTTAGTTATTATTATTATTATTATTATTATTATTATTATTATTATTATTATTATTATTATTATTATTATATATTATTAGAATTATTTTATTTCTTTTTTAAAATAAGGGTAAATTAGTTTTATTTTTTTATTAGGTCTATCTAAATTCTAATGACGTTGTACCTTTTTCTCAAGAGAATTCATAATGAGAAATATTAGGTTTTCTTTTCATTTCTCTCATTTTCTCTTTAAATCTTTTTTGGATTCCATCACTTTTGTTTAATTACATATATATATATATAATAAATAAAGACTCCTAATAATAAAAAGTATAAAAATCATGTATGACTCAATTAATTAAATATGGAAACTAAATCAACCAAAAAGATTTAAGGCCTTAATTTTCAAAGATGGTTAGAGAATATGTCTAGAGACTTAAAGACTTTGTTTAACAACTACTTTTTAAATAATTTTCAATTTTTTAGAACAAATTAAAAAGCATAAA
Source organism: Vitis amurensis (assembly GCA_037355405.1). NCBI lineage: Eukaryota > Viridiplantae > Streptophyta > Magnoliopsida > Vitales > Vitaceae > Vitis > Vitis amurensis. The sequence goes on from CM074693.1 coordinate 19,283,767, forward strand.
CATATTTAATAACCAAAAATAAAAAAATAGTATTTTTTTAAGAACATCTTTTAATTATATTAAGTTGTATTCGGAGAGTTGTTTTAAAAAATAACTATACAAATATGGAGAATGATTAAAAATAAAACACAATAAATAAAAGTTATTTTAAATGTATATTTAAAACCATTAAAAATTTTAAAAACATTTCAATTTTCAAATAGACTTTTATTTTACAAAATCCTAATAAAATTTGTTTTTAGAAACTGTTTTTAGAAATGCTTTAAAAAATACTTATCAAATAGTTTTTGTTCTTCACTATTTTAGAGAACAAATATATGTTTGAAATCCAAAATGTTGTTAGTCTACAACCATACACCAACCCCATTCGTAATTTCATCAATTACTTGTGATAACAATCAACAGATTCAACAACCGTAGCAACATATAGAAAATAAACTAAATTGAAAACAACAACCACTCAATTGTATCTACATTACATTTGTTACAACAGTTATGCCTAAATTTTGTTATGTTTAGCCCTACAATACCAGTACACCACTTGTATATAAAGCATTCCATTAAATAGAAAATCTCTTTAAGTTGCTGCATAATCAATTTTGCTTCCATGCTCACAATTCGTTCATAAAAATATAAATAAAAAAATTGAGTTAGTTCCACTAATCCTCTTATATCCTTAGTTAATGATGTTTCATAAAAAACATATATGTAACCACGATTATATGACCAATTATATACCTTATTTATTTTTATTTTTTTCCCAAAAAATTCTCTTAGGAACTTTTTTGGTAAATAAATTAATTAAATCCAAATTTTGTAAAGATGAATAAACATGATGATTATATAAAAGAGATGCTAAACATATTCCAAAATAAGGAAAAAAAAATTGCATTTCTAACAAATTCATACCAATCCCCATAGTTATATAAATAACAATAACTATCCTAATTCAAGGGACATAAATTCAAATTAAGGCTCAAAGTAGGATAGTTAGTGTTATCTATGAAAACTTTTTGTGTTTGCTGAAGAAGTTCAATTTATATAAACATGCCACATGCAAATGAAGGACAAACTGTAAACATGAGAGAATTGCACGGGAGAAGGGAGATATCTATTATGACAAAGTGGATAGTAAGAGAGTAAGGTATGGAAACCTTAAAATGTGAAGGCCAGAGATAAGATATTGGAGGAAACTAAACAGAATTTGGGAAGAATAACGACAATGCCAATTAATCTATTTAGTTTCCTCCAATTCTCACCTACGACTTTGACAGCCATTTGCTCCACAACTGTGTCTAGGCATAAACTTGGACCGGTTAGTATTTATAAGCACTTCCAACAGCTTTGCAACATGCATTAGACAAGAGAAGAAATGTAGAATCTTCATGAACAGCATGACTTGCATGCCCATGACAAAGAATCACAGAAATCTTCCCTTCTTTGGTACCAAATGAACTATTTATCTACTGATCAAGTTATGTAACCGAACAAGTAAGGCTTAACATTTGTAATTTTTCTAGCCTTTGCTAGACCAATCAAAGATCCTAATTCTCTTAATTTGACTAAAGTTTCAAAAAGTTTGTCAGTGAACTTTTGTTCAAAAAAAAAATATTCTTTGAGTAGCTATGAGAACCTTAATTGTGCTCACATCTCATCAGAATACCTTCAATCAAAGTTTTGTGTTTTATCGCCTTTTCTTTTTTTAAAATTTAAAAAAAAATTCCATTGATCTCGTACTATGTTCTTTTCTACTTTTGCTTTGATTTACTTTATAGAATTTAACATCTAACAAATTAATTTTGAATTAAATCTTAGATGATCCTGGGATCCACTTTGAGAAACACCCTCCAATTAATAAACCTTTTTACAAAGGAGTGATGACCGGTAAACCTTTTGAACGGATGTTCCAATAACGTAGAGATAGGTTTGTTTTATTGAGCAGAACACAATGAGTTGAAACCAGTTTGATGATTAATATGAAAACAAGCAGAAGCATGATTTGTTTGATCAACTTATGAACCCACTTCAACAGCCTCGCAACCTCTCTCTATGGAGGCCTTGACAGCATCTAGTACGAGTTGTGTCTTCCTAGTCATAGCTGGCCACTTGTTATCAGGTTCCTTACCATCTCGCTTAATACCCGCAACCAAACCAACAAATTCACGCATCATCAGGGCCTCCTGCGGAAGATCGTTTGCGACAGAGTGCTCACTCGGCCTTGCTTTCCATCCTGTCGAAAGCTCCTCCAAGCAAGACTCCGAAGCAGTAGAATAGGATGCAGTGTCGTGTTTAAAAGGAATAACAAAGTCATGAAGCTGCAAAGTTCCTTTGGTTCCCGTAGCAGTTATCTCCATGGTCAGATTAGATAGGACCGAGCAATGGAAGGTTGCTACTTTGCCATCGGCCCAATCTAGAGAAGCTCCGCAGGATAAAATTACTCCGGCGTTGTTGAAGACGGACCCAGGCAGAGCTGTGACCGAGTTAGGCAGTTGGTGGTCGGCAGCCCAGAGGATTGCCCTAATGCAGTACCACCCACAATCACCAAGAGCACCAAGACCATCAAGATCGGGCTTAAGGCGAAAATCATTCTCCAGAAACTCAGGATTAGCATAATATGTGAAGCAGCAGTGTATCTGAGGCACCAGTATGATTAGATGATCATTTTCAAAGAAGAACCAACCCCAATATACAAACCAGGAGAATAGCTAAAAGAACAATGAATCTAGGAAGACAAAAAAAAAAAAAAAGTGATATACCAAAAAAACAAAAAGAAAAAAAAAGGAAAAAAAAAAAAGAAAATCGTTTGTAAATGCTTAATTTCATTATTAAAATATTTTTAAAATCATTTCTTTAAACATACGAGTGAATGGTTTTTCTGATATCACTCACAATTTTATTGTAATACAAAGCAAAAATTCTTATTTTTGCTATGAAATATATATATATATATATACACATATATATATATGAGAACTTAAAAGGAAAATTAGACTTAGACTGTACTACTTTTGAATCAGAGAAAGTTATTTTATTTTAAGCATTACAGTAAGGATCAAATGATGGTTGAATATGAAATAATCTATTCAAATATCCTTGATTTAATCATTTAAGGAAAAAAACTAAACATTATTACCGATTTGAGTTGGCCGAAACGCTGCGTGTCGGAGATGAACTCCTTCATCTCAGGCGTCCGAGGGTGATGCATCCACAACGTACCGTCCATGAGCTGCACCCCACTAGCCTCGCACGCCACCAACACTCGGTCCAGTTCCACCACATCCGGCGCCACCGGCTTCTCCAGAAGCACGTGCTTCTTCTTCTCCGCGGCCGCCACCGCCCATTTCGGCTGCAACTTGGCCGGAAGAGGGACATACACCGCATCCACGTCCGGGTCGTCCAGCACCGCCTCGTAGCTCTCGTACATCTTCACCCACGACGGGAATCCATCAGCCGACGTGATCCCTGTTGCCTTGTGGATCCGGCGGCTGCCGATGGCAACGAGGGTGGCGTTGGGAACAAGAGCAATGGCCTTGGACAACTTGGATAGCCTTCGCGATATCTCGCCGTAACCCAATATTCCCAATCGGATGGGTGTCTCCGCCATGGTTTTTCAGTGCCGGGGAGAGGGTAGGTGGGTGTTGCCGGCCACTGCTGAACTTAGATTTTAGGATATGATATACAAAACATGAGAAGAGAGATTCATATTTATTTTCTCATACAAATTTGAGAAGAATGGAAAAAGTAGGAAAACTCTTAATGGAAGATTTTTATACTATATATGTATTTTTTTTTTTTTTTTATCTTTATCTGCTTTATTTTTTTTATTATTATTTTTTGTTCCTTGCATCATCTTTAATGCCAACACTGTTCTTGTCTCTTTTTGTGGCTCCGACGAATCCGATATTTTGTCTCAAACAACGTGACAGGGAAGATTTCTTGGGCACAGTAAACTATTAAAAAGAAATATTTAAGTCATTATAAATATAAAAATTAAAATATTCGTTAATAATACTTTTATTTAAAAATTCTATTATTATTCTTAAAGGGTTTTTATATTTGTAATTAATTCATCTCTTATTAAATATGCTTTGTAATGTAGGTGGTGAACATATAGAATACTGAAAGTAGTCAATTTTATATTTTCAAATCTTTTCTTGGAATATTCCTCAAATTAAAAAATTTTAAAAAATTAAAAATTTTGTTAAATTGGCAAAAAGGATAGTTCTAATTAGAAAATTTGCTTTAAAATATGTTTTCACAATTGGAACATTTGCTTTAAAAGATGTTTTCAAACCGCTAAAACTTAAAATTTTTAAATTTTAGAGCACAATACATTTTTGAGGCAGGTCAAATTACCATTAACCCAATAATTATTAGAAACATTTGATTAAAAAAAATGAAATAATTCTCAAATTATAAATCTACATTTCTCATATTTTTACTTAAAAAATACCTTATTTTTTATATAAATGGCTTTTATTATTTTAAGTATTTATTTATTTATTTTTTTAAATTATTTTTACTAGAAAATAATAAAGGTATTTTTATTAAAATGAGACCAAAAAAAATGACAAAAGATTAAATTTCAAATTTTGAGTTTTCATTTATCATTTTAATCATATAATCCTAATCATTAACAAAAAAATATTATATATAATGCAATAAATATTTTAAAAATCAAAGATGATTAAGACAAATAATTCTTTGAAAATCAAATAAATAAATCATTATTCATAACACAAAATAGATGATTCATGAACCTAAAAATTAACAATTTGGGTCATCTTTAAGGGGACCGAAGGGTAATGAAGAAGATGAAGCAACAGGGGCACGTGCCAAGTGGACCCCATGTAGCTTTCCTTTGTCTTATACTAAAAATAGGAACAACTGACAAGTTTTACAAAAAAATATTATTTTTACCTGACCTTCTTAAAAATTACAAAAAGTAATTTAAAAATTAAAGATTATAAAAATTGTTAATGCCTTAAATTTTGAAAGCAATTTTTAAAAATTATGTACTTTTAAAAGTAAATTTATAAAAGTGTTATAAAACAAGAATGAAAAAAATGTAAATTAATAAAGAGAATTAAGAGAATGAGAGAAAGAACGAATAAGAGAAAAAGAAAATGAAAAAAAATACTTCAGTCTTGGGATGGGTCTTCACGATGGATTGGAAGCATTTTTATGTGTTTTACAAATGACCTTCATGAATAACCCTTCCATTTGGCATTTTAATTCCACAATTAATGTAGTGGTTATTCTCCACAACACTATTTTAAAAATATTATATTTTAGAATATTATTAAAAAAAAATTAATGTAGCGCTTTCATTTGAGAATTATTATTAAAAAAATTGTAACATCACCTAGGTTATTGTTTGGATTACATTTCCTATATTTAATTTTTAAAAATAAAAAATTATATAAAAACACTTTTTTTTATTTTCAAAATACTTTCTAAAATTTTCAAAAGTAAAACAAAGAATCAATTTTTAAAAGAATACAAGGTAAATTTTTGTTTTTTAGCATTAAATTTTTTATGCTTTATATAATATTTTTATTTTTAAATATTAAAAATAGAAAATATATTAATCTTTTTTGGCCTATCAAAACAATAAACAATTATAGAGAAGGTTGAAAAAAAATATCTAATAAATATAGTTAGGGTAGAGTTGAGGGAGGAGGTTGACAAGGCAGCAAAAATCTCTAATAAATAATATAGATGCAACTACAATATAATAATTATAAAAAGCTACATCGAAGACACTCTAATATTTCGTGTGATATATAATGTGGACAAAACAAATGAATGAACGTTCAAAAGAGAAAGCCCAAAACATATAACATTAAAGCCCAATAACACACCCAATAAAGTCCCCAGCAGCCCAGCCCAGTCCAATGGGCTCAAACTAGGCTAAACCGGTAAATAGGCCCAATACAAGCCCACACCATCAAAATTTCTTACCCAAACTTTACTTGATCTCTCTCACACCCTCTCCTTCAATCCTTAAACCAAGTTTTGATGATCAAATTAGATTAGTCTTGGATCAGATCGAGTCTACATGTGTTGACTCGAGTATAATATGTGTTGCATAATAATAATAATAATCTTTAAAAACATGTAAAATAAAATACTATTTGTACATATAAATATAAATTTAAATTATATCACTAATTAAAATAATAAAGAAGGTTCAAATTGGGCACAAATTACCCTTAATCCAAATATCATTCAAATGAAGGGTAGACATTATTCGGTTTGGGTCGATTTGGTTCGGTTCTCATATCCATCAATCCAATTTAATATTATTTCAATTTGGTCGGGTTCCATTTTCTCCTCATCGTTAAGGTTAAATGATCAATATTAGCACTTTGTACTTTAAAATACAAATAAAAATATAAAATTAAAGTGTTGTTTGTTAGACTATTTATTTTCTATTTTTGAATATAGAAAATGATAGTCACTTCTCAAAAACCATAAAATTCAATTCCATTTAAAAAATTTCAAAACTAACTTTATCAGTTCGATTTTCGGTTTTTTATCTTCAACCCAATAAAAACCAAACCAAATCGATATTGTAGGATTTATATATAATTATTCAATGTTTTACGAATTTTATTTATATTATACTCTATTAAAGTAATTCATTGTTCTTAAACTATGATTAAATTAATTTTAAATGTATTTATTTTATTTTGGACTAAAAAATTAAAATATATTTTGAATTTCAAATTAAGTTTGCTTTAATTTGTTTTAAAACTAAAATCAACTTGCATCCAACCAACGATCTAAATTGAACCAAATCGACCTCAATTATTAAGATAGAGTTTTTTTAACTATAGGATGAGCTAGAGTAAGAGAGCTAGTTATGGGTTTGTTAGAGCCACTTATATGAGCCCCTTCTCTTCCTTTTTTCTATAATCTTGTGGATTCAATAAAGAAGGGTTTTCTTCTCAAATTCCTCTGTTATTTCTAATATGGTATCAGAGCAACGTCACAAATCGCTCAATCGTCAAAACTTCTAATTTAGTACTTATGGACGACTCTTCCTTCATAATGGAGACCATATCTATGTCTCATCCTTGTCTCTCATCAATTGATCTACAATACTCGGAGTCGTGCCGTGCATATGGCTCTAGATAACAATGATAAACAAGATCAACTTCATCGATGACACCATTTCTCACACGTTGCCACATCTAAGGAAGTTGGCAACTTAGAGAGGGAACCAAGCCAACACGGACAGTTCAAAAGAAAATAATAATAAAGAAGTAAAGGAGAGATCCATAGAAACCAAACAAAATGAAAAGCACACGTAAGTAAGCCCAGAGCGACACTATATGCATGGATGGGACAAAGACAGGGTAAATACTACAAGTCTACAACTGCATGCATTAGGAAAGCATAATAAAAAGGGTGGAATGGTTAAGAGAGGGGTCTACCAAGGTGACGGCCGGCGTCGAGGCGTACTTGTGGAGAAAGGGGTGAGCTTTGTGGCGAGGTTGGTGAGGCCGTGGAGGCGGGTATAAAGGTGATGTGGGATTGGGTTAAAGAGGGATGGATACAGGCCGTGTGTGGGGGGCTGTGGTGGTGATCATTTTTGGTGAGAGCGACGATGTTATAGGGGAGGTGGGATGGTGAGTGGTTTGGAGAGGATGTAAGTAGTGAAGCAGATGTTATGGGGAGAAAGGTTGAGGGTTGCGGAGGATGGTTTCAGGAGTGCGGGGGGTTGAAGGCCGGCTGAAGGAGAGGGTTTTCGATGAGAGGAAGGCTGCATGGGGACAGGCCGTGAATGGGAGCTGGATTGTGGAGATTCCCTTGCAGAAGAAGGCGGGTGGGTTCTTCTGTGCTAGTGGAAGTGCGTTGAAGCGGTCAAAAAATCCAAATAAGTGGTGGGCCATCCTCTGTTAGAAAATGGCAGTTTTCTTTCCTGGCAGGAGTTGGTTCCAGAGAAAGCCGGAAGGGTTGTACGCCGCTCCGCCCCCTTTTGCTTGGTCTCCTTCTGCATGTATCTGCTCCACTGCAATCACGTGAAGGCAGACATCCGCACCCAGTGCAACCCCCCTTTGTTCACGTTATATTGTCATTTTTATTATTAATATAAATATAAAATATTATCATTAGTCCATCATATTATTATATTATAACTGTAATTATTATTATTATTATTTTAAACTCTAAATATAAATTAAAAATTCAAATTGAACATGCGTATATATTTCAATTAAAAGATAATAACAACTTTTAAAAGGCTTATTCTTCCTGTGGATTTTAAAAGATCACCATAAAGTAAGAGCATAAATCTGATACAAAATAAATAAATAAGATTCTTGGTTGAAAATAAAATTTCAAAGAGATTTTAGCAAAAATATTTAAATTGTGAACATTTATTTCCTATATTCTTCACAAAGCAAATAAAACAACTTAATTTTATGTATTTATAGCTTAAGATAAAGATATATGCACCTATTGATATGAAAGGAGATTCATGTAATTTATGTCAATATTTATAAAAAAAAAATTGGACAAAATTATATATTAGTCAATGTCTACTGCACCATTTGGATATCATTTTCAATAATGAAGATATTGGTTTACGAATATATCAATAACTTGATTTTACAAATATATCAAAATATATTAGTGAAATTTCTGATACAAAATATCAGGGAGATAGAAATTGATCAAAATTCATATAAATTTGATAAATGTTTTAAGAAATGATTTAAAAAGTAATAGTAGACATTTTAAGGTTATTTTGATAAAGAAATTAATATGTATGATATAATTATGACATTGAATAATAATATTCAGAATTTAAAAGTAAATTTTATATAGATTTATGTAATTTAAATGTATTCAAATGAATTCAATGATATAAAAGAAATGATAATGCAAATATAAATATTTTTTATTTTAAAATATTGATAATTTTATTCATAAATTAATTTATATTTATTTTTATTGCATTATTATATAAAATACACCATAATTAAAATAAATTAACAACAATTTTATTATAATTAATGTATATTATATATGAGTAAAGAATCTAATTATAATATAAATATATGTATGCATATTATCTGCTACATAGTAACATATAAGAAGTGGTATGTCAATCCCTTTGTCCCACATTAGTCAGAGATAACATTCAGAACAAGTATTTAAACCCGAGTGCATGCACAATCACACAAGCTTGTATGGCGAGCTGGGCTAGTGGAGATGCATTGGGCTGACCTACAACGGCCCATTTATTAATTAAATATGTATTACTTAATTAAGTCAAATACTTCTCTGGTTTTTTTTTTTCTTTTTTTTTTTTCTTTTTTTCTTTTCTTTTTTTTTGAAATTTCTCACTTAAGGACAAATTAAATTCCTTCTTCACTTTCTCAAATAGATCTAATTTAACAAATGGTTAATAAAAAAAAATATATGCTTCATAAGTATAAAATAGAAAATTGATTCTCACAACCCACCTACATCCCATTCTTAGCTAATATTTACCAAACAAAGTACACATGGTTTTGGTACGCCATTGATTGTTACTATAAGAAGATGAATGAAGGCTAGTAAAAATGTTCTCTCCATGATTCATTTTTCTTTAAGAAAAACATTTGATTTGTAGATTTAACCACATGATAAAATAATAATAATAATAATAATGCATTTTACATAAATTTATATAATTGAAAGATTGGGTTCAAAGTTTTTCTTATTAATCAAGGTTCTATTTTCTTCTCGAAAAAGTTTGAGGAACACGGGTAAAAAAAATATAACAGATAAAAATGAAAAAGAAAAGTAAATTTAAAATTAATAAATTTTTCTTATATATTTCTTCATAAACATCGAATAGAGAATTTAAAATATTTAAAATTTTAAACATATCACATATAAATATATGAAAAAAAACCATTAATATAATAATAATAATAATGATATATTGTTTCATCCTCTTTCAACTCTAGACCTGAGCATTACTCATCTACAAGGATGACAATGGGAAAGAGGAGGGTTGCTTAAGTTGATTCCTCTCAAATGATCAAGTCAACCATGATTTTGAGTAAGACGGATTTAATGGCTAGGGCGTGATTGATTACTTACATTACTTTGGGAAATGGCTTCCTTTTTATGGTTTCCATAAGGTAGAATTCTTACCTTTTCTAAGGAATCAATTAGAAGGGGATTACTAATGGGATCATTGATTACTTGAAATCAACAAATTACTTAATGGTGCTTGTTACATCTTAGCAATAACCATTATGAATTAATAAATTTGGCTGTTTCAACATTACTGAGGGGTCATACCCTGAAGTTATTAATATGAGGTTGTCCTTTAGAAGGGATGGAGTTGTTTTCATCCATATAAAAACACATTGCTATAATAGTGGGGAATATCTCCTCGTTGTAATAAAGGTCATCAACACTTATTTAATGTGCTTTGATGAGGAGGGATTCATTGAGATGATGTAGCAAGTGAGCATCTTCAGATTATGTATTGTTTTGGCCATTCCATGCATTAGTGGATTATTTTTTTCCTTACATCTTCCTCTTCATTTCCAAGGATTTTTAATAAATGAATGGGAAAATATGAGCCTATTTGGGGATTTTATTTTTATTTTTATTTAAAAAAAAAACTAAAAACATGTTTGGTAAGGAATGGTGTTTTTATTCTCTGTGTTTTTTTTTTTTTTTTTTTTTTTTTGGTTTTTGGACCTCATTTTTTGAGAACAAATTGAAGATGTTTTCACCTATTTTTTGTACTATTCAGAAGAAAAAAGAGAGGAGATTATTCTCCATGTTTTCAAAAGGGTTTTCTCTATGTTCTTGTATTTCCCTTTCTCAACTTAATCACATTGTTAAATTTGAAAACGATTAGGTTATAACCCTTCTAAATCAAACCTTATTTTATGAATCCAAGAGTAGAGAAAGAGCACATTTGTAACCAAAATGGAATTTGTCACCCCTTTGTGTATGATGAACAATCCAGAGAGAAGAAAAAAAAATCCATTGGTGAAGGGTTTTCTCCCACTACAAGGAAAATGTCAAAAGATGACGTTTTTTAAACGTCAAGATAGATATAAGATGATGCTTTTCAAAAGCGTTGTATTTTAGACTGTCATCTTATAAATTGCCATTTGTTGACGCTTTTTAGAAGCACCATATTATTTTCAGCTCAACAATGACACTCATAGTGAGTGTCATAATTTTAAACCTTGGCGCTTTTTAAGTGTCATCATATGTTTATAATTTCATTCATGTCAATATTGACACTCGATAAAGTGTCATTGTACAGGTAGAAACAATATTGACACTCGTAATAAGTGTCATTGTATAGGTAGGAACAACATTGACACTCGTAATAAGTGTCATTATATGGCATGTTCAACGTTGACGCTTAAAAAAACATCATTTTCTTGGATCCTCAACGTTGACGCTTATGAAAAACATCATTTTATTGGTATCCTTAACCTTAACACTTATGAAAAGCGTCATCTTCTGCCTTTATCTAATTACCGTGATACTTTTAAAAAGCATCATATTCTCTCATTTGAAATTGTAATATGCCAAAAAAGGAAATTAATGTCCTAATTATGCCCTGTTTTATAAGTTTCCACAAACAATTAATTCAAAAATAAAAAATTAATTTAAGAAACTGCATAGACAAAAAGTAGCAATACTAGTAAAATTTACCTATTAACATCATACATAAGTAATTATGAATTTGTTTAGCATTAAACTAAGTTAAAGTTGTCTAATAAACCAGAAATTTTACAACTTCTTCAACATTGAGTTGTTCATGGTCCTTTGCTGCATCTAGTTCTACATCATTTTTCTTCAAAGCGCATAAAGATGGTTGCAACTCACTTTCTAGATGCAATCTGCAAAAATAATTGAAAGGGTTACATAGTAGTATTGACAAATAGTTAATAAAAAACAACTTTGTAAATGAAATGTGTCTATGCCAATTTTTTAAATTTCCAATATATATATTTCTTTCATTGCAATACATTTCAAAATATTGGAAGAAGTCAACAAACCCCAATAATATTGTTATGCCAAATTTCGAAATACTTTTGAAACTCTTATTCTAATTTTAAGAAAACCAACAACAAACTATTACTGGTGCTTTCCCAAATGCAATATTTAATTTTATTTAACTTGGGCTAAATGCAATAATTAATTTTGTCCAACTCTTGTTATCATTCATGTTCTAACCAAGAGTGAATGATGCCTTGCAGCCACGGTTATCAAAATATGTTGTTAGTATATCAAACTTGAGCTGAATGCAATAATTGATTTTGTATAGCTCATGTTATAATTCATGTTGTAAAACTAGTAATAACCCAAACATGTTACCTCAAAATTCTTTGGGCAAAATTTTGAACTGCTTCCGGGGTGTCCTTCATGTCACTAATCATTTTCGGGTCTAAATAAGCAAAAGCAGTAGTGATGTACTGAAGAGAATGACCTATGCCTTTCTGTACAACCTGAAGAATATATAATAAACAATTTAGCAACAAATTAGATTCTTAAAAGTTTGTTTAACATATTATATTCAAACTACTTATTAATTTCAGAGAAGATTGGTAGCCAAGGGCAATACAATAATTGAGATAAATAAAGTAGGAATGCTACTGAAGAGAAATTAATTTTAGCTATAACATTATTATTAAATTAATTTTTCAATCTGACATGTAATGAATCCATGAAGAATTATACATGGCTAACACTTTATTGATTAAAAGAATAAAATAACATCAAAGATAACAAAATATATATCATATGAACAAAATGGTTCTTTTTATAAAAGTCATTAATAGGTTAAAAGTAAGATGACCTTGGTTACACTATTATGTCAAAATGACTAGTTCATTTCCTACAATTGTATTCAAGTTGATATCCTACTCAGACAAGGAAGCTCTAGAGGCCCTATTTAGGGAGAAAAAAGTGTTATTTTTCCCATAGGCTAATTTGTAAGAAGTCTTAATCTAACTTCCTATTTATTTTATTTTATTTTTTATGTCAAAGAAAATAGAAGTATGTGATATTGTAGACTTTAAGCCCATTAGTTTAGTAGGAGGCCTTTACAAGTTTAGATTGAAGAAATTTATAAAGCATGTGATCTCAAATACCCAAAAATATTTTGTAGAGGATAGACATATTCCTAATACATACACACACATGTAATAAGGCTAAAGACTTCACAAAAATGAGCTTCAAAATGCAAGAATTTTTGTACCAATGCAATACTAAGATTTCAATAAATCCAACTAACAAGAATGTGTAGAGGAAAGGATGAAAGGTTGTGACACCCACCATGTCTACTAAGCTTCATCCATCAATTTGCCAATTACACATCAATCGAAATGGAGCAACCATTGGATGATCCACATTCAAAAACTCGCCAACTAGGAGTACCAAGATATTCAAAAAAATTATGACTAAGAATAAATCCATTATATATAGAAATAACATTCACAAAATATTCAATAGATCTTTAAAATAATAGGAAGTTATATTAGACTATAGGTCACAAGGGGTACCTTCAAGCATGAGTAATGATTAATTGAGTCATTAGCATAATCCAATCTGAGCGAACTTCATTAATCTCCATTTCACTGAATGATTTTCTTCCATCAAACTGAATTGGAGAAACATAAACCATTCATTAAGTTTAATTGACCACTCAAATGCCATAGTAAAATGACCAACCAAATGAATTGAATTGAGTACAAACCTTTGATGCTAGTTGGTTTGGATTAGCAATGATTTCCTTCATGTATCTCATCACGTAATACCCACATTCCACACTACCCGGTTGTCTTGGGCACTATGATAAAAGTATCAACAATTACAACAAACAATAGAATGATATTCTTACTTCTTTAATATCTAGCCGATGATCATATTAATTACCATCCATTTCCTAATTTTGTGTAACAAAGTAAGTGGTCAAACAATATATTTTAATCTAAATGAATAAGTACTTACAACCACTTTGACCCAAGTTGGCTCCCTCTTTGATGTTTTCTGTTTTTCTGGTGGGTTGATTCTAATTGCCCTATAAAAAAAAATAATGTTCTTCAACCCCTATGCATTGTATTAAAATATGAGCAAATACACACTTACATGTTAACTATCTCCTTAAGATCATCACATGGTTGAGAAGCCATTGGATCAAGGTAATATGCAATCATTCTCTTCATCTCTAGTGCCACTAAGACCCAGTGGAAACTAAATAAAAATAAAAAAAAAAAAAAAGATGTGTTAACATATTATCCATAAATTAATACATCACAAACTCTAACTTACATACACCATATTGACATTTGGGGTAAAAGGTTACTCTGGATTGTATGGAATAAACATATATTCAGCATGCGTTGTATTCCTTAGTCGATCTGCAATAGCTCTTGACCTGTTTTCCTTGCTTCCTTCTCCCATTCCAGCTTTCGAAACCAATACTGGATTGACAAAAACATATCGTTCAACTTGCTTTGCATCAATCAACTTTCTATGCAAGTGCCTAGTTAAACCTCACATAACAAGTTATCAACAATCAATATAGGTCATTAGTAAATAATTTTTTACCTCAAATGAGTGTCAAGAGTCATTCAAAAATTATAAAATCCCTCACCAGATGTAGTATAAGATACAATTGGATGATACTTCTTTTGATGATATAATCATGTCCATATCTTCTTTCATCAGGAGGGTCTTGAAACTCTCACCAAAAACATCATTTGGGAAGTCTATAGGTTGTGCTCTCGAGCTTGCAAGCATAAGGCCAACCAATGACTCAAAATTCTTGACATCTTGTGGTTTTTCACTTTTCGATTTCACTTCAACTTCATTTACTGTTTCTTTCTTTCCTTTCTTAGATACCTGTATAATTAAGAACCATGGTACAAATCAAATTAAGTAGTTAATATATGGGGTTATAATAAAGCTTTGTAATTAAATTTACTTACCAACACGGGAGTATGGATGCTGACCAAATGAGCTGGCCACAAAACTTGGTAACCAATTGCAGCCCCAACAGTAGTAGTTTGTCCAGGAATAGGAATGGGAAGTGGTGCACTTGCATCATAAGGAACATCAACAACTACTAGATAGTTGGGACCACATTCAAGTATAATTGTTCCGCCACCCACTTTATTTTCCTTTGTCCCCATGGCCAGCTCACATTTTCTAACCTATAAAATCAAGTTATATTATTATATATGAGCCATTATTTCCCTATTCCATACCTTCAACTCTACATCTTCAAATTAACACTAGTGAAGATTAAAAGCCATCTACAAGGTACATGCAAAAAATTTGAAATATGAAGTAAGTAAAATAACATTGAAAATTTTGAAATGATACATGCCAATTATTATGTGGTTATATAAAGAATAGTTATTCTTAAAATAAAATATGCTAGTAATGCATCATAAATCAAAATAATTATCAAATTATCAAACAGTTTCGTAATATATGAAATAAAAATCCCATAGGATCCAATTATATAGCCAACATATTATCTTTTTTGTGAAAGCAGAAAATGGTAAAATAATATTTTGAGGACTGATTGATTTTCTTATATTGCAACACAAAAAAAAAAAAAAAAGACCATGTATGCTACCACCAACAAGTGAATTCAATTCAAACAACAAAATTTACATAAATTATGTCTCCTATGGACCAAACTTTATCACCAAATTAACTTTAATTAGATAAATACCTTGCTTTGGGGTTCTATTGGCATTGGTGGGGTTGCATCTTCAACTCTACGGATTGGCTTCTCTACTACTTCTGGTAGGAAAAGTTGTTTTTGTTTCATGTTTGAACTATTAACATCTGAATGGGGAGTGACAACTCCTACTTGAGAGAGTTTTGCTAGCACTTCTGCCTGAAATCTTCTCTGTTCTTCTTGAGATGTTGCTATAAAATCCCTAACAGCACGATCTGCAGCAGTATTAAAATATTGACGAGGTGTGTGATGTTTCCCTTTAGCCCTAACTCGACCACTATACTCAGGAGTACCCAATGCTTCTACAAGTATATCATTACTCCCATTGACACTTCTACCATTCTCTTCAGACTCTTTCAATAGCTTGTCCTTAAAAACAAATGTTTATTATGAAGTTCAATTACAAATTTGTTATCATAAATAAGCTATTGTAAATAAATGAAATTACGGTTTGAAAATGTCTACTTACTATTTTCTCAATCACTGGTATGGCCACTTCATCAAAGGTGCCATCCTTTTTTTCCCTTGCTTTCTTCCACAATATGCTTCGATCAATAGTTTCAGTTAACCCACTTGCAACCATCTGTTAAAAGTGGACAATGTATAATGTAATGAGCATATAACCCTAGTATGTATTATGTATAAAAAAAAAATCAGAAACTATAAATTAGTATAAGCGTACCATCTCTTCCTCAAGACCAGCATATCCCTTCCTACTTAGATGGTGATTATAAATGTGTTTTTTTCTTCTTTCTTTTTGAACTTCTCGATAGTCCTATAAATTTAAAAATGTATAATTAATGAATGTAAATAAGAGGTATGCAAAGAGTTGTAATTTTACCTTAAAGTTCTCGAGACAATCTATCTTTGACAAACATTGTCCATTCTTCATCACGAATAAAAGTATATTTAATTGGTGGTCTTTTGAGGAGCTCTGGTTGGTCTTTGAAAGGAAGAATATACTTCACGATTAGCATGCTCTTAAATGACCGAAAGCACTTTCCAATTGTTAGCATACAATTCCTCCTGCTTTTTTGATTTATTGAAAAAGAAGCCTACACATTAATATCATACTTATTAGCAACTTCATATGGTTAGGAATGATAGATGTTTTGCATAAAGCTGATGTAGTTAAAAAAGGGTTACCTCAATGCGTCCCATAACTTATCTTTCAACTCTTTAGGTACAACATGCCAAGTTTTATATGTTATTGGCACCATAGTGCGTGCCAATACGCCCAAGTAGCTTGTTAGATGAACAGCTGATTCTCCTATAAAAATGCCATCAAGATTGTACTTAATCGACAACTTGATCCCTTTGCTTCTATTTTTGATAAGCATTGACTTCCGTGTCATTCCTCTGTGCTTCTTTTTTGTGAGTTTTTCTCCTTCCTCTGCATCCATTCTTGTAAAAAAAAAAAACAGTTAGCAAAAACAAAACTAATCAAGATTAGTTAAAATAATATTAGATATAACCTTCTCATAGAATAGTTGTAAAAAGAAAATTTCAGACAAAGCAATCCCTAGTCATTGCACAATGAAATACTACCAATGTATAATGCCACTAATAAAAAAATAACATCCAAATAGCATCAACTTAGACAACTCCAAGGGCCTATATATAAGAGGGTTAATTCTACCATGGGAATTTCCTATAACAATCAACATGAAAGGAGCACGTGGTTTGTATAGGTTCATTTGGTCCACATGAATTGTTGAAGGTTTTTGGACTATTGATTTGTGGATTAAGTTTGGACAACACAATATGCATACTCATTATAAAAATAAAAAAATAAAAAAATTCTAAATTTTAGTTTTTACATTTTCCAAAAGACCATATACCCTTTATTTTTTGTATTCACCACACATACCCTACAAAGTGTAAATTAGTAGTCATCACCTACATGCCTTGCTTTTACTAATGCTATACCTCTAGTAAGAGTAAAAATGAATTGTAAGTCATCAAAACAACAATACATAAAAGGTTACTAATTCCTACATTTCTCTAAATCAAATTAATATTCATAACCAAATTTTATTATAAATTTAATATCCATGGTAATAAACTGCAAGAATTGTAGTGGGCCTAAAGAGAGACTTTAGCAACACCATTTGATAGTTTAAAATATCCAAAACTTCACTATGTATATGTTTAAAAAAAAATTTCATGATAATTTTGTTTCAAAATAAATCAACTCAATGTTCTGTAGAAAAAAAAAAAAAAAGAACATAAAGAATAAAAGTTACCTGTTTTGTGGGATCTGCAACCCATTCCACATACTTTATTCGTACATCATTATCAAAAGTTTACGATTCAGCTACATAGAGGATTTGTTTTCAATCCAAATCCCCTCACAGTCACCTCGCATACATATTGCATCTGAGTCATCCATTGCATCAAACACTTCAACTTGTGGCAATGCCCCTATAAAGGGATGGTGTTCAATAAAATTGTCCACAAGGTCATCACCTCTTTCCCGATCCAAGAAATCTTTTTGAGGAGTTGACAAAACAACTGACCATCTTGGATCATGTTGGTCTTGCACATAAAATACTTGCTTAGCTTGGGATGCCAAAATGAAAGGATCTGATTTATGAGCAGTTTTATTAAAGTCAACTAATGTAAACCCAAGGTCATCAACTTTTATGCCATTCCTATTGTCAACCCAATCACACTTGAAAACCGGTATCCTAAACATGGTATAATCAAGGTCCCAGATCTCGGTATTAATCCCATAAAAACAAAGCTCACCAAACACTGGATTTTGATCCTTAGCACTTGCAATTTGCAATGTTGAAGCTATAATACTAACTCCACTATTTTGGGTAGCTCATAAGTCATCACGCTCCTTGGTATGGTATCGACACTCATTAATGACATATCCATGATATTTGGAGACATAATGGCTAGGACCATGAGCTATCCACTTAAGGGTTTCAGATATGGGTTCATTGTTACCAATTGCATCTTCAATCTGTAATTATAAATAATTGTTAGTACATGTGTTCAACATTAATAAAAACAATAGTTCATATTTTAGGACCAGTCCAATACCTTTTTTCGCAACCAATAAGTAAAAGTTCGAAAGTGTTCATCTTGAAGCCATTTTTGTCTTTTAGATTGACGAGGATTTTTCGATTTCAACCATTCCATGTGCTCTCTATGTAATTATTTAGAAGAAATTCATAGTTAATGTCAAAAAGTTATTCTAAGTATAACTGGTAAAGATTAAGTGGTATTAGTTCTTACTCAATATAAGGTTGGACGATAGTTGTATTCTCTAAAACATAATGATGTGCATGCAACCACAAATTGGAATCAACTGCCACAGCTTGGCCTCCAGGTATGGGTGCCCCAACTTTTTGGTCAATGTTTGCACTAATAGGAATCCCGATTGCATCTATATTTGATAAGTACTCTGTACAAAATTCAATAGCTTCTTCTGCAATATAGCATTCAACGATGCAACCTTCAGGGTTATTACGATTTCGCACATAACCTTTCAAAACTTTCATAAATCTTTCAAATGGGTACATCCATCTTAAGTAAACAGGTCCACAAAGTCTTATCTCTCTTACAAGATGCACAGTCAGATGAAGCATGATATCAAAGAAGGATGGTGGGAAGTACTTCTCAAGCAAGCATAATGTCATTACTACATCATTTTGTAACTTATCCAATGCAGCCACATCAACCACTTTGCTACAAAGGGCATTGAAGAAAAAACTCAATCTACAAATAGCATGCCTGACATGTTTCGGCAAAACTAATCGTAATGACACTAGTAATAATTGTTGCATTAATGCATGATAGTCATGGGATTTAAGACCATAAAGCTTCAAGTCTTCTATTGACACAAGGTTTCTCATGTTAGAGCAATAACCTTCAGGAACCTTCAATTGGGATAAAGTTTGACAAAAAACCTTATTCTCCGCTTTAGATAGTGTATAACATGCAGGCGGGAGATAAGTTCGATTTGATTCAAACCTTGGCCCTAATTCACACCTTAAGCCCATCTCCACAAGGTCTAGACGAGAATTAAGTCCATCATTTGTCTTACCTGGAATGTTGAGTAAGGTACCGATGATGCTTTCACAAACATTTTTCTCTATGTGCATGACATCCAAGTTATGGCGAACATGTAGGTATTTCCAATACTCAAGATCAAAGAATATGGACTTCTTCTTCCAACAATTTGTAGTCTTTACATTCAACTTACCTCGAGTGATCTTATTTTTTCCCCACGAATTACAAATGACATCAATTTTCCTTAGAATTTCCTCTCCACTCAATGGTTGCGAAGTTGACCCAAACTCTTGCTCACCATTAAATGCCTTTTTTTGTTTCCTAAAAGGATGGTTGCAAGGAAGAAAACGTCTATGACCTGTATATGAGTTCTTTTTCCCTTGCTTTAATGTATGAGAGTATGTATCTTCCCCACATATAGGACATGCGAAATATCCTTTAACTACACAACCAGATAAGTTTCCATATGCAGGGAAATCATTGATTGTCCATAGTAGAGCAGCTCTTAATGTAAAGAGCTCTTGCCAATGCGCATCATAAGATTCAACCCCTTCCTCCCACAACATTTTTAGGTCATCCAATAATGGTGCTAAATAAACATCAATGTCATTTCCAGGTTGTCGAGGACCTGATATTAACAAAGATAGCATCATAAACTTCCTTTTCATGCACAACCAAGGAGGAAGGTTATAAATGACCATTATAATAGGCCAACAATCGTGTGTTCTGTTTGCTCATTGAACTATGAGGATTTATACCATCTGCTGAAATGGCAAGTCTAAGGTTTCTAGGTTCTGAAGCAAAATCAGGCCATCTATGATCAACTAGCTTCCATGATGGGGAGTCGGATGGATGACGCATTTTTCCATCAAATTCTCTTTCTTGGGCATGCCATATGAGGTCTTTTGCAATTTTTTAGGACTGAAACAATCTTTTAAATCTAGGAATAGGAGGAAAATACCACATCACTTTTGGCAGGACTCCCTTCCTTTTTTTAGTTCTTGTTTTATCTAACTTCCACCTTGAAGTTCCACAAGTAAGACATGAAGATGCATCATTCAACTCATTCCTATACAATATGCAATCATTAGGACAAGCATGCATTTTCTCAGATTCCATTCCCAATGTATTCAATGTTTTTTTAGCTTCATACATAGACAAGGGTAACTCATTGTTTAAAGGAAACATATCTCCAAGAATTCTTAAAAGCTCTCAAAAGCTTTTATCAGACCATCCATATTGTGCTTTTAGGTTGTATAATGTGACTAATGCAGACAACTTTGTAAAGTTTCTACAACCAGGATATAAAGGTTTTTGAGCATCTTC